>JAVFBY010411821.1:2083-23452 GCA_034781015.1 Tonicella lineata
AATGAAGACGGAAAGGTCTACTATACTCACCCCTAGTTTCTGAGCTTGGTCGTTAAGAGACTTAAGCCAAGTCTCGACAAATTGGGGGAATACATTGTAATGAAGGTAGAACCAGTTCAGAGTCGAGTTTAACCATTGAACATTTTCTCCCTCGCCTGTGTGGGTTGAACTCTTTTGAGTGCCATCTCTTGACCGCTCTGTTTGTCGAAACTGAATAGGACCGAAAACTAAAACCCATGCTTTTAGGAGAACCATGCACAGTCCAGCCCATCCTATAAAGCCAAAGAGTAAAATGTCCAAGATATGGTCCGACCAACTGAAGTCGTCATACCAGAGCCAGGCCTGATCCGCAGCCTCCGCCATCTTCAACCGAGTCTCACCAAGCCGGTACCAAAGAAGTTTTAGCGTTATATCTGCCATATCACGGTCGAAAATAACCACCAATCAAAGCAGACTTAGGGTAAACCGATACGTTCCCAAACCTGGCTGGAGCTACATCCCATAAAAGTTGTAAGGCAAAATGCAGAGTGCAACACATACTGTCATCGTGTAAACACCTCCCAGATGTGGATTCCCTCAAATAACGAGGTGACGTCACACACCTACATTTACTTCCCTTGAATACGAGACTGTCGGGGATTCCGCAATTTTGATCCAAATCGTCTATCTCCGGTAACCTCCGCCTCCTACGATTTTGTCGATCTTGCCCGTACATGATACTTGAGGCAATGATGTATATAATAAACCGACTGGCTTTGACTCATTTGATTAAAACTTTCGCCGGTATATATAACCGGCTTGGTCTTTAAGAGGCTCCATTTTATGTAGTGATGTGCGTGAATTTTTAACAAATTGCGTGGGCGTCAATCGACGAATTTCTGCTGTAGTAATACACAGGACTTGTATGACGATGTCGTACGACAACAGACTCGAACAGAGTAATTCAATGTTTTAAAATCTTTACAATCAAATGTAATTGTGATAAGATTGTCAAAAAATAATAAATAGAATGTAAAACTATACACCTTTCCAAGGAATATGTTTTCCGTAAAAGGGGTTTTCCCCTTATACATGCATACGTCATTGGAATTTCCAGCCTTGAAAATAGTGCAAAAAACAGAAAGCTTGTCATGTCGCCTATTTGACCCAAAGTTCTAGTCTGCGTTGAAATCGTATTGTAATGGAGAGCTGCTCGTAATAAAATAAATAAAATCCTTGGCTAGCGAAGATGCCAATCACCATTCTCAGAACTGAGCTAATACATGGTGAAAGAACAAATTTTCACCATGTAAATCTGGGAACCGGGCGATGGACATTCTAAGTATAAAAGATAACATTCATAATTGATAGGCTATTACTTAATTTCAGCTTGATATTCAGGGCTTAATCTGTCTAAGGGGCCCATTCCCCAACTGACAGGCCCCATTCCCCATATCCCTATTCCCCTAAAGATATTCAAATTTAACAAATTTGAATATAGCCTAAAGAGGAATTTGCATCAATTTGACATTTAGAAAGAACAAAATTCTGCCGTCCAGTTTGATTGGAAACTTGCTCCTTCAGTAGGCTACAATAGGTGAATTAGTATGCATCTGTCAATAACAAATGCTAAAATGGGGGGAAATCCCCCAATTCCCCTGACTCGCACTTAAATTTCCACTATTTTACTGCCGCAGGCCCTTTCCCCAAAATCCTGGATCAAGCTCTGATATTCATAACACAGTTTCGTGTTATCCATGAGCGGATTTTAATCTGATTTATCGACAACCTGCAATTAGGTATAGGCTTTTCATAGGCCTTTTAGTTTAAATTCTGTCTGCCTGGAATAGGCGTCACTTCCCCTAGAGCTGATTTACGGCCATCGATTCACCATCACTTTGGTTTCGAAAACCAGAGCAATGAACTACATGCAAGCTAAACTTTAAAATATTACATTTATACAAATTGCTGTGTATTACTACATATTCGCTTAATAACACTGTTTCGTGTTATCTATAGGCCCTACATGCGACTTTTAATCTGATTTACTTTAAAACCTGCAGCTTAGGGTATGGCTTTATATATAGGCCTACAATAGAATTGCATTTATAGAACAGATGGTCAAGTTATAAAGGCTGAACTTTAAAGATAGATTCTGTTCACATTTTAATTATATTTGGCACCTCGTCTACAAACACGTGTAAGTGTGTACTGGTCAATTTTCACCCAAATATGAAATTGTTTACATGTCGAAAATACACGTTAAAGATGGGGAATCCTTTTTCCTATTTGGAGTGATCGCGAGGTAATTGACAATAAATCCTTTTATTTTAGAATAATTTAGATAAAAAAAAGTGAATGATGAAGAAAAATCCCTTGTGTCCAAAATACATAGCTTTTGTGGCTATTTTGAGGTTCTATTTTGCATACGAGAGGGGAATCCATCGCTGGTGTCAGACACCTGAAACTGGCTTCGCCAAGCTGAGAAATGACGTCACTTTCCAAAATGTCAGCCAAAACTACATAGCCCCAATAACGAAGCAAGCAATACTGAGATTTGAGGCTATGTTTACAAAGCTAGATGGAAGCCGCTTTCCACCACTGTACACATAATAATGCGACGAATGCCAGAACAGTATAGTTCTCCCTAGTTCAATTCGCAAAAGCATGCTTGTGATCGGGTCATTTCTTAAAGCCATACACAGAAGATAAGGGATAGCGCTATAGTGCAATCTGGTTGTAAATGTTAATAGCCTGTTTATGGGCTATCACAACTCACACAAACCATTAAGTGTCAAACATGATTTAAAAGAAATTAAAAATCCATAAACTGTTAGCAATTTTATGATGCATATGACCTACTTGAACAAAAAATAAATACAATTTGTTCGGGAAGATTTTAACCATATGTAACAAGTATATGCACACAGTGAAAAACAGAAATATAACACATGTACGTACCTGGATTAATGTATATTTATAACAACAGAGCTACATAAAACAAGTTATATATAGAGGATGGAATATTGCGTAATAGCTGTTCATATAATATGGTTCCAAACAATTATTCCTATTATATAATGTATGGTTTAATCAAAACCTTCCCGGCGGCGCCAATTTATGTAGTAACATTCGGTTAATGGCCGTTATTTATGCGATTCTCATCAGGCAAATTACATGGTATGGATACGCTTGGCCTACATGATGACAATATAACAATGCAGTCATCCTCCTTAAGATCCACTAACCGGTATACTTTATTAACGTGATAAAACTATTTTTAAAATGAAAATCGGCGAGTTTCTGTATTTTCCCCAGATAGAAAAAGTTATGAACTTTCCATTTTTGCCATAAACATGATAAACTGAAAGTTTTGATTTCCTAGTTTTCTTTAAAATCAAAGTAAAAGATTGTTTTTAATATAGTACCATAGCAAATAAAAACGCGCCACAACATGCGCGCCCAACTACGATAATTAGGAGCAACGAGTTTAAGCTAACGCTGTCTTTGACCGTCTAAAGCGCTTTATTGACTAATTACAACAAAGGGAAAAGTTTATTGTATATTTAAGGTAACGAAATGTCATTTTAGTGATAAATTGTGTGCTTACATTGTATTAGTTTCCATCTCGTTTATCGGTTAGTGGGGCTTCAACTATTGCCCCAACATGACTTGCCTGGCAGGCGGTTACCCACTGCAGCTCAGCCGTACTAATTCTGTGGAAAGTCAGACATATATCCTCATGTGATATGTACACAAATCGGAGTATTTCTATTATTAAAGTCTACACGAATCTAATGTTTACAAAATTGTGACTATATATTTCTATAAAGGCTTCTTGGTAGATTCATGACTTCTTTTCAACACACCAGCTGTTTGCGCGCAATATGAAGGCCGATAGCTGGCCACAGTTTCATGTTTCGCGTAAATATTGACCAAACCCAATTTATAACCTATCGCTTTGTTACATAAAACTTTAAAAAAAAAGAATCAAAATGTCCATGTCCGATAGTTACATAATCCGTCATCAGGTTTACTGCAAAATGCGAGTTAACAACAGATTGTCTTGTTACGGAATTATGCTGGAAACCAATAGGCCTACAATGAAATGATGAATACAAAATAGTTTCGATTTTTCTGCCACGCCTATCTTCCGGAAAGAGATTTGATAACTTCCTGTTCTGGAATGAGACAAGTTGTGAACATTACGATTATGTCTTCTGACAATGTCTATATGATTTCACTCCTAGCCCATCTTACCTAACTTCCAAACATGGCACGCATCTTTGATATGCTGGTTTAGGCTTTAATACAATCTAAGCACACGATCAGTTGAAGTGGGGGTATTTACCATGTGTCTACAGCGAAGGGATGGAGGTATAGTTTGAGAGGTTATGTGCAGTGGATCACGCTCCACAATTCACGGCACATCTCATAGCTAACTTAACAACAGAGCTAGGTTAGTCGGTGTACATGTGCATGGAAACTATGTCCAATGTAAAATGCCTCTTCTAGCTGATTCTAATATCAGGCGTTAATGGGGTCGTGTTAGCGGGTCAAAATACCGCTTAATTCAGCATTTCAAACATAAGCAATTTTAAGGTTATGTTGATTTATTGAGTTTATTTGTGCTGTGTGTGTATTTGTGCTGCTGTATTGAATTGGTGCAGATAATCCTTGGAGAAGAACTTGGAGATAACTCCGTAAAGGAACTAGACGTCGTGTGTATCTACTTTGAATTTGTCTCCTATACAATGTGAATAATAAGAGAAGTATGCCTCGGAAGAAAATCCGTGGCTTAGCTAGTTTACCTGAGTATCAAACCCCCCAAGCTTGTAACATGTCCATCACGCGTCTCCTAAGTCCTAACTACATAGAGCTTACCCAAGGAAGTCTCCTATAGAGTGGCCTATGTTCCAGGGTTGTAGCCCCGGGAAAGCAAGAAGGGGTTAAGACTGGGGTATTACTCGGTCAGCCGTTTTCTGTCACGAGCATTTTCTCTCAAGCCTCTTCTTAATTTGCTTGTTCTAAGACAAAGTATGAAAGATAGGTGAGCACAATGCAGTGTAAATACAGACTGAAGCAGTGTATATTCTGGATTAAGACCGGGGATTTCCTCGGATTTGTCTACCTTAATTACCCCCCCTTGTCTCTGAACTGTCTAAGTCGACGATGTATGAGGGTCTGAATTGACTGAAGACAACTCTGGCAACGTATTTACAGACAGATGTCAATAAACCCTCCAGATGCTGGTAAGTTGTGGCACATTGAGATGCAACTGGATTACGTTATAAGTCTCGTATTGTTAGGATGTAGCTATTTGATTAAAACCTTCGCCGGTATATAACCTGGTTGGTCACAAAGAGGCTGGCTTCATTTTATGTAGTGACAATTAATGCATCAAATCGAAGCTAATGAAGCATGGAAGCTTCACATGTCGCCTGTTTGTGCCGAAGTTCTATAGTCTGCGTTGAAAAGCTAGATTTAACTTCATGGTTACAAAATGGGTCGATGGCATGCTGAAATTGTATACCTTGGGCAGAATCACATGTTTACATCTGTTTCTAACTGCAACAGGTTGTTTTTTCCACTTGCTTAAACCTGGCCTGAGCTTTGCTACGAAAATAGAAAGATAAATATATCCTGTACAAGAAATATCTGTTTTCTCCTAGGTTAGGTCATTGTTTGTTTATTTTGGATCAGTCGTAATGAATGTAAAGTATGCGAAGTATTATAGAACGTATGCACGTAAAATATACAGAGCAAAACCTGGTTGGCAGATATACATGGCTCTTTGCTTTTCTCACACATTCGTGACGACGGAATCGCTTAATTATATGTGTAGTATGGTCATTTGTTAAAGAATTGTGAAAACTGGACATGGTGTTGATATTTAACAAGTCCGTGTTAACTTTACTGCGGGGGTGTAGTGGTATGCCGAACCATCAGATGTGACCTGTGAACCACTCGGACTAGTGACAACATGTCCTTCTGTCCACCTCGGACTGCAAGAACTTTTGTTTTGCACCGTTACCTGGGCAACTGGTGCGGTGAGCAAGCTTTGGTATTCACTCTCCTAACCATGTTTGTTTGTAAACTATATATGACTACATGTATAGGAACAAGCTTGGCATGTGTCGTTGATATATCGTTTATTACCGACAGGTTAGCTTATACTCGTGTTTATATAATAATATACAAACCAGGTACATTTCATTATTGACATGTTAAAACACGTGTTGCAAATAGTTCGGTAACACAGGCCTACTTTAAATTGAATTAGTTTTCAATAATATAAAGAAAAGATAGTTCAGATTTCTTATTTGATCAGATAATGTCATTTATTAATGTAATTCAACTTTTATTCAAGCAGAACTCGTTACATGAAAAGCTGGCTCTAAATATGTGATTTCTACTGTCTAGAATTTGCGTGACTGACATATTGAAGACAGAACAGCTGGGTAAAGTGAGGTCGACTTTTTATTCTATATGACATACAATAAGTGTTTTGAGTACGATTCGTCACGAAACGAACTGACTCGATTGGTTATTTAATAGCGATCATGTAAGAGGGAAAGATTCCTTAACTTTGATATCATTCCGATGACGTTCCACTAACTGTGGATTCCAGTCACAGACTGATCGTCTAGAGGTATAAGTGTGATTTATAGGAGTAAAGTCAAAGAGCAAATAACTCTGTTGTCAATGTCCTTCAATGGCAGTGACCTTGTTCACTTCGACGCTCCAATATTGACATCGAGTGACAGTTCACCATAGGCCGAGGTGCAGTCTGTTTGGAAACTCCCGGTGCCTGTTTGTAAACTATGTAGTGCTCAGTAAACTGTTATAGTTTGAGCTTCAGCGACCAGATAAACTTAACAGTTAAACGCATGTCCAGAACATACACCAACTGAAGTTACATGTGTAACAAACTCACTGTTTTATTCCACTCTGTATGTGTCCAAGCGGGCTAGTTTAGAGTAGGGTCGTATATGTGTATGCTGACTGTAAACAGTTCAGATAGCACATAACATTTTCATTACATTTTTAAAAGGTCGTAACATTTTTAAAATATAATACTTCATCAATATTAAAATGGATGGCTTTATCAACATTATCCTGACGTTTTGGGAAACAATTTTTAATATATGTTATAAGAACATAACAGAAATGTTTTCCAATATAGTATAAGCATTATTAGAACATTTGAAAACTTCAAACTTCAAACTTTTAATAAGCCGCTTTTAAATGATTTTATTGTGATAACTGTGATAACTTACTATATGTATTTTAATATGTAAATAATAGCTAAATATGTATTCATGAAGTCAATAAACCATTAACCATGTAAATGTTTTGGTCAAAAGTATTAGGGCCTATAACATTATTTAAAATATATTTTCTACACGATGTAGACAATTTTGGATAATGTTCATAAACCCATCCGTTTTAATGTGAATAAAACGTTTTTAAAAAAAAAATCGTAATATTTGGCAAAATGTTATCAAAACAATTTGACAATGTGTTTGTTTGTGTAGCCTAGGTTCTATGCTAACTCTTTTCAGCGTCTATAGACAACAAAACCCACCCCGATAAACCGTCTATAGACAACAAAACCCACCCCGATAAACCGTCTACAGAAGGACATTTGAAATAGACGAATAAAAAGTTACATAAAAAGGAAATATCGTAATGCTTTTCAATAACATTAATGAACAGATTTACGCTCTTCCGTATATTATTGTCCTAGTACAGTCATCTATTCTGAATGATGTCATCAGTCACATTAAATGAACGTAACACAAACTAAGAGAGTCCCGGCGTTAGCTCAGCCTTAGAGGCTAGGTAGTAAGCGGTTACAGTGTCTGGCCAATCAGATGTTATAATACAATGTAACAGTCATGTGACCTCGCGGGTTTCTCCACGCGGAAATACTAAAGTCCATTAAACCGCAAATAAAAGAAAAACGAACGGCTCCTTAATAGACATGTAAAACGACATATAACTGTACATCATTTAGCCCATTAGCTCCCCTCTATCCTGACCTTTGACATGACTCATTAGCAGAGATGTTAAGGAAGCCGGCTTTGTATTGCGAAGAATGTCGACACAGGTGAAGTACATTGTAGCTATTGGCCTACATGTGGATAAACCACTTCCCATCCTCTAAATGAGCCCCTGACCCTCAACCACACAGACTGTACCCCCGGGCAATCTTTATCGCTTCCTTTTCAATCGTCATCAGTATTACACGTGTAAATGAGGTGTTATATGTTATATATCATGATAAATACATCGGATTGGTCTAACGTAAAGTGTCACCGTAATGTGCACAAACAGTTCAACTAACGTATACATTTTGTTTAAACTTTATCGTTTCAAGAAATAACACAGGCCTACATTTGTTATGTAACTTGTTGTTTGCTGATAACATTCCGAAAACAAATAAAATATTACAATCCGGTACCGTCAGGAAAGAAAAAATACCACAACCCCTGTCATTGTCTGATCCCATCCCACTCTACTAGTTCCTCGTGCGCCCTTTTTGGATTAAAACTCTCACATTTAATCATACAAAACTTGAAAATTTAGGATAATAAACATAGAGTAGGCCTATATCATATTTTTTCTGCCATTTTATAATACTATTTTTTAATTTGTTAACAGATACGGATTTCTTTCCGAGCAGACACAGTTGGGGTGATTTTCAAGGCCACTACAAACAGGTTGGTTACTTGGTTATTACTCTTAAGGATGAATAAAAGGAAATACTACAGTTATGTAGGAAATGATACATAAGCTTTCAAATCATTGAGCCTCAGAACTATCGGAATGACAGGACTTAGACAGATTCTGCTACTTTCAGACAAACCTATAGCAATAACCTTGAGGTACAAACGCTACCTTTATTTAAATTTCATTTAATTCATTTCACCAAATAATTGACATTAATACAGTGATATTAGAGTAGAAAAACACAGTCCGGAATCCCATGGGGCGGTTCTATCCCATAGAAAGATATGAGAAACAGGCCTACATGCATGCGTAATAAATCAAGCACATAGAAATCAGAAGTGATTTATCGCTACCAGTGGTTTATGGCGAATGAGAGGATTATTGTAGACCTATGCCTAACTTCGCAGGTATATTTATCTCTGGTTGAATGTCAATTTGGTTTTATAAGTTCGGTCTCACTCACTACACTCAGTGATAAATCAGCACTATTGAAAAAAACGAAATTGCCTATTTATAAATTTTTTCCTCTGGCATATCAATTTTTGAAATCGCTATCCAAGTGGTTGAAAAATAAACCTGACATTTGATTTGCCGTATGTCAAAAGCCTTTGTTGAACGCATACTTAACTACCTACACCATTTACTTATACATAGAATTAGTTTTTGTCCATACAAAGGCTACTGCTTTGACTTTTTCGTTGACCGTAGATATTTTGATAGTTAATTATCGTAGTGAAAAGGGCTTCAGATATATTAATATCTCTAGAATCAATGCTTATGTTAGATTAAACTCACACAGTACTCATGCGCAGACATTCATCTGCTCGTGCATGACGTGAAACAGCTGGCGCGCGACCACGTTCTGAGGTCGGAGTTCATCTGAAACTGACAGTGTGTTGGCGTTTTATATAGGCGGGTACACAGTCAGTCAGATGAATTAGACTCTAATAGATAGGGCGAGGAACGCGGGAATTACACACGGAGCAAAGCAACTTACTTGAATTCATTTTAAAAACTAGGGTTATTGATTTTTAATTTCGCTTTTAATTGGAAATCGATAACGATAATAACTTCAGACGAGAGCTTCTCTATTTTGTGTGTTTATATTTTCAATTGAATTTTCTATGTGGATTGGATTGTAATCAATATCAATATATGTCAATAATTTCTCCGGAGCCAATAATGGAAGAGATCAGCGATATGGATTATAATACGTCTGAATTCGATAGGTAAGGTCCTCTCGTTTGAAATCATAACTTCATATGTTTGTAGTTTATCTAGGAATATAGGGGAAACTGCTATATTAGCGTATTCACACACAGAGTTAATTACGCTGTCTAGGCAACACTGATTCGAGCTGATTTAACAAGAATACCCGACCTTGGTCGTGTAATGTTTCATCTCATTTTATACATATTTTATAAGAGATCTTTCTTGTCACGTGATAGATTGTTTTGTTTTATTCAAACTTCAAATTCCTCCCAGCAAAATGTCTTCAGCATCTTATCATTAGTTTAGCCTATTTCTTTTTCTTTTATTTACACAATTTTTTTATAATACGTGTTTAATTCATTTATGTGGCAGGCCTATCTCATTATACTTTTCTGTAACATGTAGTGGAGTATATAAGCTGACAGCGGGCGTTAGTTTGGCGCATGCCCAATGTCCTAATCAGACAGATTATCTCGGATTATGTCAACAAAGTGTTAATAATTGTAGTTGATGCGCTGCTAAATGAATTACGTTATAGATTTTGCACGTAAAAAGATTTTACGGAAAGATGATATTGCAGTCTAGCCATCGCTGTTAAACTCTCTAAAAATAGAGTATTATTTGTTCACCTATAGACTTAATAAATGCATTGGAGAGTTAATAAAACAATGCCTTTTATTTCGTATTACCTAATTTCTTCCAGGTGTTAAAAGTTAAATGCTAACTTTAAAAAGAGTGCCAGTCTTTGGCAAAAAAAAGTAATATTGTCGAATGTCTGGGAATATATTGCCCACCATACACAATTAATTAAAACCACAAACAACAACAAAACAAACTTAAGGTGTAAATAGGAATGTACAGTAGAATTCAGTTTCTATTGATAATTGGTAAAATAAAGCAACATTATCCTTTTTGAAATATTCTTGGCAACACAATGATACTATTAACTGAATAAGTAGCTTAACCGTCTTGTTTTTGTTTCAGAATGGCTTGGTTCAAAGCTTTCCGAAATGGATACGATTATACGGCGTATGGTGAGAATCGGAGCGCGGTCAGCATTGATATCTCATTAGCTGCCGTGATCTACGCCTCCGTCCTCGTCTCCATTGCCACACTCATAGCTACCATAGGCATCCGCGGAAAAGAGGTAAGAATCATCAGTAAACATTGGATTCCCATGTGAATTTGCTAACATTGACTTTACCAATGATACAAGCGAATCTGCCAGCGCTTACTGGCAGGAAAATGCATCGCATACAGTTAATTTATAAACACTGGCAGAAAAAGACGGCTTCATGTTATATGAATCTATTAACACTGGCGGGAAAATACGAGGTTGATATTAAGTGAATCGGCTAACAATTACTGGAAAACACGTTATATGAAGTTATTACGGCGTACAAGTATGAATATGTTAACGCTTTCAGGGAAACAATACGTACACGTGTAAATCTGTTAACGCTATCAGGCCACATTGCGTACACAATTGAAGTTTACAGGAAACAACGGGTTTATAATAAGTGAAGCTGTTAGCATTGGAAACACGGGGTATATATACGAATCTGCTGAAACTATTTCGAAAACACGGTCGTTACATTCAGCGAATATGTCAACATTGAAAACACGGCGTAAAGTTGGGTGTCTCTCTAAGACCTTCTAGAACTGGGTAATTAGAGAGAAGTATGCACGTAATGATGACAATAAGACTTTACCTCGCATACTCCATTCACACAACCCTGTCAGAGATACCTGTAACTAACAGCCTCTATTAAGAAACAGACTATGGCAGAACATTATCAAACCGTCACAGGTCTCGTGCAGCCCATATATACCATATAGTTTATTTGATAAAAATATAGTTTTTTCATCAGATTTTTTAAAAATTTGATTTGTTTTTAAAATTTAAAATATAAAATTTAAAAAAGAAATTCTTAGTTGTTTAACGATGTGGTTACCTGTGTGCGCTTGAGCACACACGTTCAGTTAGGTATATATAGATGCCCTTATTAAGCCTGGTATTGCTTCATGTGTTGATGTATATGAAGGAGGGGTGTTTACTCTCCTTGTCTCATACCTAAGCGTACTCACAACTGCCTACGGGGGATATTTGCATCTTAGTTTTTTTTACCCTCTAGCAATTGTATGTAAGTTTTTTTTATCAAGGTGTTAATAAAGCCGTACAGATTTGAAGGTTTCGCTTTTAGAAAGAAAATAGCTCCTAGACAAATCATATTGAGACAGGAGATATGAGGTAAAAAAAATCAATCTCTAGTTTTGTGAATAACAAGTCAGGCGAATCGTCTCAGTTTGTTCATGAAATTATACCAACTGTAGTCCTAAACACATATATATATATATATTAAATTATCTTTTTAACAATCTATATGTCATCTTCTAGATAATAGGTTGACCTACTGCCCAGAGAGTGATCGTAATCCGGAACACAGACAATCCAGCAGAAATAGAGAAAAACTGACGCAGTAGAATAAAAAGCTATTAAACAGAAGACTTAAACACTAAAATAAAAATAGATTCATTTTCCCTTTCGACAAGATATTTCAGTAGGCCTATAGGACTGTATGCCATATATAATAAATACAAACCCCTTCTAATCGGCGTTAACCCCGTTTTAATGTATTGTTTTTTTTATAATCTAAAAAGAGCAGCAGATTTGATCTTATCTATGCTTTTATTGTGTATAACATTGGCTGTGTTTTTTTGTTTACAGAGATGGTCGACTTTTCTGCGAGTGGCTTATAGTTTGTTTGTAGGAGCTTCCATATTAGGTATAATATAATTAGATATTTAACTCTTTAGACAGCTAAAATTTTCAGTTCAACTTTCCTAAGTTTCTCACTAAATTAAATACAGAATCGTCCTACGACAGTAGTGTATCATTCACTTCAAGATTTAACGGATTTTGAAAATAAAGCATACATACTTTTATGCTAATTCTTATGGAAGTACATACCGTTTAAGTTATGAAACTACATATCTATATACCTTTTTAACTTTTAATTTAAGTAGGTCAGGAGCCAGTTGTTCAGAAGTGAATTAACATTAACCCATTGTTGAATGACGTCACGTCATAAAGAGTTTCTTTGGGATGGCGTTTAGTTAACACACCTTTAAACAACCCAGCCCTGCTTATTATCTTTTATTAATTACCAACTGGAAGAACATACGTATTAAAGTTTAAATAGATGCAGTCAAAATAAATCATTCATCAATCCATTAAGTTTTATTAAGCATTATTGTGACAATATCTTTCTAATGTATTTCAGTGTGTATCTTCGGCCATGGATGGCAGACTGGCTCTATTTTTACATCCAGCTATTATATGTTTTCATCTGCACATAAATATAACGGCTCAATAGGATGCAGAATGGGATTAGATAGCGTTAATATCACAATGAAAGGTAAGAATTGTTTTATCTGTTACGGTACATTTCTTCAGTGTGATTTATGTTATTATCAAAACATAACATTAATTTAACGACTCTAGCTTAAAGTAAAGCAGCGACACACTTCATACATATCTTCTATCTTTTATACACACGTTTGCCAAGTTAATAACATGTTTCAAGGTAGAGTTTCTTATTCAAAAGGTTACTTTTTTAAATAATGTATATTAATGAACGTACAGCCAGTTTAATTTAGCGCTATTGTGAACTATACAATCAAAGTGTGTAAGCTTTCAAAACGATTTAACAGCGTAGGCCCTATTTATAACGTTATACAATGATTCATTAGGATGTATAGTGCTAACCTAGTCAAAACATCTTTGTATCGTTTTGAGAGTGTCAACATTTTTTTTGTTCTGTTATTTTTGCTTAATTGTTAAAAGTGAATCTGTATTTTTAATTGTAGGTAGTTTTGGCCACCATCATAGCCACGTGGATTATAATGAAAGGTTACAATGGTTCACAGGTAAGCTATACCACCAGATAATAGGAGCATTTGTCTTATATATAAACCCCAGTACATTTGTACCCAGTGGTCACTCTAGTCCCTGTTCATGTTGGAATAATCGTTGCGTAACCAATAATAATACACAACACAATGGGAAGGTGCAGCGTCTGGATTTACTTACGAGCAACGCCTCATTGCAGCAGATATTAACACCGATGTGCAGCTAATGTTGGCTTTGCAACGGTGCTAGCGTCTGCACTGATACCGATTGCCCGATAACAAATTCTGACTGACTTGACCGTCCAGAAATTCTTGTTACGTTACTAGCCCAACTTCTAAATGAGGCCGAAACAATACAATACACTTGCGCAATCCACAAAGCCTTCTGTTAAGTTGTGTGTCTCAATTTGTAAACGCCTCCAAGCAAGAACAATGTCTTTCAAATTATACACCGCAAATATGCCGTAATTATTAGACATCTCATCACCTGTTGATATTTATTTGTTTACATTTTATTAACCTTTGTGATATACACAATTGTTATATGGGTATACTATTAAGCTGGCCTTTTGAATAGCCTGTAAACGCGCCTCGGCTACATTATCTGTGACCTTGTGAATCTGTGTATAACGGCCATGCAACGGTAAACAAGACAGCTCAAGCATTTGTGTACTATGAGCATATTATAATATGTTTATTTATTTCGCGTTGATAATGAGTGTCGAAATGAGTGGAGTAATAATATTGTACTTTAACTAGAGTTCTAGTTTACTGAAGCTAAAGTCAGCGGTGCGCTTCCCTTAATCCTTGTTTAACAACCCACAATCCTAAAGCCGGTATGTCGCTTAATCATTCACTACAAATACACGGAGAGAGCCTCTAGCTATAATGGCCGCTACTCTTCTCAAATACCTCCATGTCAAATTAGTTTACTCGAGCAACCTTGAGACATCTATTTTTACATGTTATATTAACACAGCTATACCGGAGCTCTGATAGGTATCTTACAAACCAATCAGATCACTTGAAAACAACACGGGCTCATTGCCTGCGCTATTCATCATCTTAAGTCGGTTTGTAATTAAGTTTATTTATTTTTTTACACTTTTAAATATTTAAAAACTTCAATTCTAGATAAATTTAAATGTAGTTTAAAGTTAAAACCGTAGACGCTGGTAGGCGAATTGGTTTGGCCCAGGTCCCCCTTACAAGGACATAGAATGGCTCGTTATAAAAAAAATATATAGCTTATAGGCCTACAGCCAACTCCAAACACCAGATTTTATAAAGAGAAGGTATTACAATAGAAAACGACTACCTGGGAATCTCACCCGATTCTAACGAGAAACCAGCCACTACTCGTGAAAAGATCTTTATTTCTAACACCTTGGGCTTTTTATGTATAACACTTAATATTGCGTAAATATAAGCGACTACAGACGTTCGAAGTAAATTAACGTAACAAGAAGCTTCTGCAACGGTTTGCGCACAGGCAAAATCGTTCGTGCTGAAATTTCGTCTCTTTAAAGGTAAAACCTTTAGTCCAACAAACATGAGTGACATGAGCTCGTATCGACACGAAGACTTTTTTTGCTTATTCTTTCCACCACTTACCTATATCTTCATAAAAAAACAAAATAGAGAAATAACATCGAAATTTGATCAAAATAAACCAATTAGGCAGAGGCCATATCAGAACGCCTTTTATAACCTTCTGATCAAAGATACCGATATATTGTTATTATTATTATTATTATTTTATTGGGACTTCTCTGTGTATGTTACAGTGGGCCAGGTACAGAAGGAGTATCATTCTTGTATTGAGAGAGGACTTCCCGAGCCTATCCTCGCAGTCGCTTCATACTTCAGTTACGATGACGGGGGCCTTAGGTGGGGCCGCAGCTACAGAGATGCTGGCTATTTCGCCTACATCTTACTGTGGTGAGTAGCACGAAGATCTTCTCATTCAACATGCCGCCTCAGTGAATCTCCTCCCTTCTGATTGGCTAATTTGTATGCTCTTTTAAAACGAGTTGTAAAGAGCTCAAAAAGAAATAAGAAACCCCCTTTCATGTCCTGTTAACGTTACCAATTACTACACACCCTCATCTATCATCTGAATTTCTTAACATTGACGTCAAATTAATGCATTCATTATTTAACATAAATAATTTTTAAACAACTTAAGTGACATTTAAAAGATTATAAACAACCTGTCATTAATTCTATTTCTTTAATTTCCTTGTGTTAATCAGGACAAGTTTTTCATTTTGGTTGGTGACGAATGTGCTATTGGGGAGTGTTGTGTTTTATGGGTCTATAATGTTTTTACTGAGTGGCGTTACCATGGTGCTATCCGTCGTCGTGTATCACGTGCTACAACCCAATTATCCAATGAGAATACCATTTGAAGATGGAGTCTTGACTCTGCAATATGATTGGTCCTTTTGGTTGATGGTCGCCGCAGGTAAATAGCCTACTTTCCTCAGATTTCTAGCATTTTGTATACACGTGACAGAGACAGTTTCTCCCTACAATATAATTGTAAAGAAATAAACTTCCCTCTCTTATTTCAATAGCTGTTAAATTAACACTACCAGCATTTCATATTAATGAATTAATGGATATTTATAATTTCACTCCACAACAATAGCCACCCTCCCCCTAAAACACAACAACACACAAAAAGCAAAACAACAAAAAGTTGTATACGATCAATAATAAAACAAATGACTGGTGGTTTTTGTTAGTGGGTAATGCATTGGCTGGGGGAAGTACTAGAAACTCTACACCAGTAGCACGAAGTAGGCCTAGTGAAGGTCAATCAGACCACATCACCTCTGGCATGAGAATGAAACCGTCTAACCAAAACCAACTGCTGCCGTACGGAAGTTATACTTGTTCATTTTAATTATCTTCTAGAAAACTAACAAATTTTGTAGATAATCCTTGGTAATTAAATGACCTATTTTCTAATTCCAGGTAGTATGACCAGTGTGTTAGGAATGATATTATTGCTGTTGGATTGGGTCATACCTAAAAAACTCTCCTCTTTTTTCCTCGTGGATTCGTTGTTTGATGAAGACGAAGAGGAGGCCAATCATAATTTAGCTCGGTCACCTAACGAAAATAACCTGGTAAGTAAACAGGGATAGGACTCGTGGATCAAACTTTAGAGCGGGTGGTTGAGCGGGAGCTTCCTGATGCCCTGCAGGTGCTCCTATTTGTTTCCTTTTTCTGTCTTGAACGGGGGTTTTCTCCACCCATGGGGTTGACACGCCGTCATATAGGTGTAATACCCCTGAGTACGGCGTTAAACCCCAATAAATCAATCAACCTACATGTACTCAAAGGCTTACAGGAATTACACTTACACCCTTAATGTATTGATCTGTAATGTTTTAGCCGGTTTCAAAACCGTTTATCAGTAATTATGTTTTAATTATCCTAATTAATGGATTTTAAGTTGCAATAGAACTCCAACAGGTGCGTTCGTCAACAAACATCTTATATTTGTGAAATGAAACATGATATAGAATGATGATGTTGTAGATTGTATATTGCACACAATCAGCATATATAACCTTTTCAATGCTTTATAAATTAGGCCGTCGGTGAATAATTCTTCAACAACTGTTTGATGACCGATTGGCAGTATTATTTAAGACATTTGTCCAAAATAAGCCTTTCCATTAATAAAGCCAACTATAGTAATCGTCTTTGGTAATCCTTATTATTTTGGTAATATTCAAGTCTTTTTTTATTTTTAATACTGTTGTCTAAATATTTCATACACTTCCACTCAAGATGTCTTTTATTATCATTTTCAGGCGCCCAAAAAGAGGTCATATCTGTCATTAATCGAGCCGAAATTGACGGGGAAAACGTTCGCTTGTTCAGGAATTGATCGTCAGACGTCTACCCTAAACGCTGAAATTAGAGGAGGCTTCGGTTCCACAGAAAATCTGCGAGTTCAACCCTTTCATAAGGTGCATTTCCACAGTCAGGGCTGTCTAACGGATGTGTCACCACTGGGCAGTCGAGCCAGATTAGTAAAAGCCGATTTATCAGACTCTGTATCGCCGTCAGAAAATTCCTCAATACGTAGCAGTATAGAATCATTGCCATTTGAACTACAGCAACTCCCTCACATCACTGTTGACATGCCAGATGACCTTTCACCAGAGGTCACGAACCCACCAGTGGAAAAAGACACTCATTTATAGGAAAGCTTTCTGATTGGCCAGTTTGACAGAATATCATAACCAATGAACTTTCAGATAACTGACTCGACGGGCCATTCTGTCTTAATAATATATACCCTAAATTGTCTTTCAAATTATTTCACGTTTATTTGCATAATTTAATTTGTACATATTTTCATAAAAAAGACTGATATCATATAGACGCTCACATCCTCCACGGATTCTCATTAACAATCAATATAATTGTCATGTAGTTAGAACTGTAATGTTTGTCCCGATCATTTATTACAAAACTGTCTTTTTGAAATCCAGCTGATGTCGTCCACCGTTTGTTTGTACCCTGTGTTTGTGGTATATTAGCCAATCAAAACTGTAAACACTGATGTGTTTGTGGTATATTAGCCAATTAAAACTGAAACACTTATATTGAGAGAGGGTTTGCATTTATAGGGGGCCTACTCGTAAAATGTAGGCCTAATATGAAAACCACAATAATTTCGTTTTTCGTTATGCTTTTTATTTCAATTTGAGCATATATAGACCTATATAGTGTTAAGACACATTAGAAGGTGAACAGTACATTTTTCGATATTGCCTTTTATGGCAAAGCAAAAATATATGTTGCAAGTACAAGGGACAAAGGAAGGCCATAATTGAGACTGAATGCATTCTAGAATGCATCCGATTAGCCTTGATAAAATAAACAATGCATTTGTTAAGACTTCTAGCGTGTTTCCATAACCTTCACGAGCTGCTTGGAATAATGTCTCGCTCATTATAATAGCCCGACAAGAGACATTTTCATTGGGAGCGGTGAGTGCTGGTGTGCCGGCTTAATTCAAAAGTCACGATCTCAAACATACGGACTTGTCTGCTCAAATGTTAGCACCTCACTAAGCTACTGCAAGTCCCTGACACAATCAACATAGGCTGTGTCATGACATGGTCATAGGGCTCATTATGTATCAACTTCAAGATGAAGAATGCTCGATTTTAATATTATATATGCAAAACTCGCTTTTTGTATTGGTTTTGGAGAAAAAAGTCCATGTGAAACAAAAGAAAACAGAATACTTAAAGAGGTCATTTTATCGAAGGAAATATAAGAAAACATATGCTTGTTTGTTAACGACTGATTTATTTAATTTTTTAAAAATTTTATTGTATAAATGTTTGACTGTATTGCAAAATCGGAAAGGAATTAGGATTGGTGCCAATATGGCCACAATATGAGAAATACCAGACCAAAATAGCTCTCCATGTGTTACGTTGCATTTAGATCTGGGGCCATCACATATAGGCTACAATTCTGTTCAACGGCATGAGGTCCAATGCATTCCTAGATAAACTGAGGTAACACAACGTAACTGTTTACATAAAGTTCTGCTAAATCTAGGTCAATTGTGACCAAATAGAATAAAACGGATCACATTCAAGGTTTGGAAAGCAGACGTTTCATTGATCAACTATACAATCCGATGAACACCAATTTATATGTGATATTCACACATCATAATGCGACAACAAATGAAGAACTATTTAGGTGTGGTATAAATCCGGTTGATTTCGCTACTACATCGAACTGTTAATCCACATTGATGTGCCACGGAAAATGTAGCATAGAATGTTCTGTCACTGACAGCCTGATTATTGTTTCTGCCATGCAGAATGTATTGTGCTACTGATATTGCTACTGGAAATGTTACTGCAACATTCAATGAATTTTGCCACCTACAGTCTTTTATTGTTACTGCAACATTCATATGTCTGTGCTGATATGAATATGTCTGCTGATATCAGCATAGCTGTGCTAATATTGATATGTCTGCTGATATCAGCATATCTGTACTGATATCAGCATATCTGTGCTAATATTGATATGTCTGCTGATATCAGCATATCCGTAGGCCCTACTGATATCAGCATATCTGTGCTAATATTGATATGTCTGTACTGATATTAACATGTCTGTACTAGTATTAATATGTCTATAGTATACTGATATCAGCATATCTGTGCTAATATCAATATGTCTATACTGATATCAATGTCTGTGCTGATATGAATACGTCTGTGCTCATATCAACATGCCTGTGCTGATTTCACCATGGTGATATCACCACACCCATAAAGCCCAACAATTAATTTACTTGTTAATATATTATATTTGTGAATGTATTAATTTCACCTTGTTATTATGATGAAATAAACTGAAGAAATCAAGTAACACAAGTCTTTATCTTTCTTTATGGATATGTTTCTGGGTGGATACCTTGTTTGTCTCTATATTGATAAGCTGACTAATAAGCATTTAGCGCCTTGCTGACCCCTATTATCTATCTATCTCACGTTCCAAACCGTGTAAATATAAATCGTAAAAAGAATACATGTAAATACACAATTACACCAAACATATATTATATAGCTACAATATGAATAACCACATGGTTCATGATAAGCATTTTTACAGTAAAATAAGATTAATTTTTTTTTGAATTCTAGAAAAGGTACAAAAAGTGATGCGTTGGAATCCTCATTTTCTTAACCAGATGTCTTAAAAATCGATATTACGTTCTGTTTGAGAAAAGAAGAGAACTATTATATGTTAGCGGTACAAAATTGGGTCCAGTGACCGCACACCTACACGATTCTGTCGGCTGTCAGATCACGTGCATATATTTGTCTCCATGATTACTGACTGAAAACCGCATGATCACAAGATGACAGAAGACCACATAATAACAAAAAAACTTTATTCATTGGATATAACGTCACAATTGCCGTAAAAAGTTACAAAGTTAAGGGTGGGATTAACGAAAAGCTTCTTACTTCCGCTTCCTCAGAAAAATAAGTATAACTCATTTGATTCTGTTTTAACAGCAAAAATACCATATTTTGATAGCATATGTATCTTTTATGTAATATAACATTTACCATGTGAAGCGTTTATTATGTAATTTATATATGTACCAGAATAACTCTTGGTTAGAATACACAATTGATATGTATGACAATGGGGTTGGCCAGGGACTAAAAAGGGAGATAAATATGTTACTCATATAACGGCCATTACCATGAATATTCATCTATACCATTGATCAACAAAAGAGCTATTGAATATTCATATGATGTTTTTGTTAGTCAATGACATAGATGGCGCCCTCAGTAATAAGAGTGACAGATTTATCTCCCTTTTGAGCCACTGGCCAACCCCATTCAAAAACTATAGCCGCGTTTGAATGAATGAATGTCCTCTATCAACTGCAACAAACTAAATAGCGCTCATATCAATATTTTTCGAAAAAATAAGTGTCCAAACAACGCC
>JAVFBY010411822.1:0-14630 GCA_034781015.1 Tonicella lineata
CCCCCCCCCCCCCCCCAGAAGTTGTACTAATGAACTCGCTTTATGGCATTTGGAAGTCGTGAATGACAAGACAATCTAATTATGTTTTTCATGGATTGATGATATCTTCTCTTTATCTCATCCACGTGAGTTTTATCTTTGATCTTGTAGAACTTGTTCTTTATTTTGAAAAGTTTCTCACTGCAGGGCTTACATAAGTCAAATCAACAAATGTATCGAATGCGTCTTGCATCAGTATCAAGTCTTCAAGGGGTATCCTTAAAACCTTATGTTTGATGACTGGTGGTGAAGGGGGTTTGTTATGTGCAGATTGTGGTCACATATAAAACGTCCTCGAGTATGTGCTCAGTGTGAAGGGGAGACTAGGAGGGTCATTTATCTAACACCCTCGATGACTTCAAGCATCAGCCTTTGTTATCTTAACTATGCAGGGGTCGACCTGACCATACATAATGGGACCAGGTGCTCAAGGCTGACCCTTCTCCTAAACGCTCTCTCTACCTGTCCGATTCTAATTAACAACTGGCAGATTAGAGTGACACGTTTGTCCAAAAATTAGAGCTTGTTTTTTTGGTGTGTTATTATGGAAAATATATAGGCCTATTATTAAATTTATAAGTAAAAGTTCAAAACTTTTCTTCAAGTCCATCCCAAGAAGTCAAATACAAAAAAGTCAGTATAATGTTGGCCCTGCTATCCAAAAGTCTCGGGTAAGATCCCCTGTGGGGGCATGTCAAAATGTCGTATTTTTTTTTTTTTCGTTATGTTTACAATTTTGAGTGTCTTCAAAGATATTTAGAAGATCTTTATGACTGACATAGGAAATTCTAGATTTGTATAGCTTGCAATTTCTATTTATTTTAGTTTCGATGTTGATACTAAGTTTTGGGTTTTTTTAAAGAATAGATCAATGTTATTTTTATAAATTTGATTGAAAGCATATAAACAAATATACAAAAACATAAAACTTTTTATACAATGTTTTTGTTTACGGTCGTGTATTATCGCCGTTAAACATTATGTAACAAGTAAGCCTTATGTAATCCGCTCACATGTTTTTTTTAGCATTTTATTTTTTGTGTTAATCTGTGTTTACGAAAACAAGATTTATACCAAACACCATACCTGGCTAAATGTGTTGACTACAATCTCGACATCTAAGCGTTCCGACAGATACGGATTACCCTGTCTCAATATTTAAAACCCCATCTCACTAAGGCGCTAACTAACCCAATTTCAGAGTTTTGCCTTTAGGCTACAAACTGTGTGTCTTGTCCAACAACACTATTGGACTACCAAGTTACCTCTGACCAAAGTACAAGCGATGGACTATCGGTTAAATGTACTTCGGGAACGGCCGATCTACTGCCGAGCTAGAAAAACAGAAACTACACAAAGATGTGTTTCTGGTTAAATATACAGCAACATTAATCCAATGACGTACGACGAAAAACTACCAGCCGTGTATACAATGGTTCAATGGTACTTAGAACGGTTCCTAAACATTGCGTAAACCCCATTGTCTGCGTATCCGCTTAGCTCTTAGAGCCAGTATGAGATTTTGCTGCTAAGTCTTCAAGCTAACCCAGATAACAATAGGATTTGGGGAGTTGGCAGAAGGTACCGGATCAACAAAATAGGTAACTTCTTCCGGGGTTTAAGAGCCGGAAAGACAGCTTCAATAATTCATTCAATTACAGTTACATTTTGAGGTAACAGAATGCCTATATATAATCAGATAGAAGTGTTTCCGTTCAGCTGGGGTGCATATTCAGATAACTCTAAATAATATCCAGCAGACAGATGTGACGGCCCTTTTTACTTACGTTTAATCCGGAAGTGCTTCGTTTGTTTCTGTTACCTATACATTCAATTACATTGTAGGTATCCTACTCTAACGGTATAATTGTTATATTGGGGCTAAGTTTGAAGTCACAGATATTATAATATAGTTCAGAACTTTGTATAAGCTGAGAGTCGTACTCATAAGGAAATCTAATCCTAAATAAGTACCGTATAGTATACAAGCAGTGTAACTCCGAAGAAAGAAAGATTCCTTTTAACTTAATATTAAGTTAAAAGTACAGGAATATATAGGAATGATAATAGAAGCCAGACGAATACAAAATATAAATTAAGAAAAATTGTATATAAGCAAACATACATGGATGATGGGTAAATACCAAAAAGAAAATATCAAGCCACTATGTGTTAGGAAGTTAAACAAGGAAGTAGGTACATTTATGTTTATATTTTTCAGTTTTTGTTCATCCTTTGCTATTTCTAGTTCAGTGTAAAACACAAGATACTGGCGAATATAACTGACGTTATTGATTTTACGATATTTGTTTAGCTACAGGTAAACGTTTTAAATAATAACATACAAACACAATTATTTTGTCGCGTTTTAGCCAAATGTTTGTGAAATATGCTAGAGTACGACATTAAATTAAAAAATGTCCTTATCAAAGTAGACCGATTATATCTATCCTGTACGCCTATATACATTTTTATACATGCAGAGAAACAACATTTGACATGCTTTCACCGGGGATCGAAACCGGGACTTACGTCTATATATAATATATAAATACAATCTCGATTTTAGATACCTATATAGGACAGAATGTTCTGTAAACACTTTTTCACGAAACCTGGAATTTCATTGAAGACATTATTTCGAGAAACGATAACTTCATTTTTACTGAATATAATTATTTCAAAAACATAAAAAACTTCATTCACGAAATCTGTATATTTCAGCTTCTATTACGACATCAGGGTGCATGAAGATGGCATAATTATATAAATGCTGAAATGTTGTGTCAAATATTGAAATCTCAATGATGGCATAATAAATGCTAAAATATTAAGTCAAAATGAAGTTATATTTTTTGCGAAATAACACCACACTTGCGTATAACACAATTCGTTCAGAGTTATGCTGGCTACATTCCCAAGGGGGTCATTTTCATCAATCTCTTTCTACTCTATTTCTACAGCTCCATACGCGTTCCCCAATTGGCAATGCCTGTGGTCATTAAGCAATTAAGAAATACACTGGACGCCAAGTTCTATGTTAACCGTGACGAAGACGGTGGTCAAATGCACTGGACACTGGTCAAAGATACCAAACCTATTAAAATACTGACCATTTAATCCAACTACAGCCTGATCAACTGACCAGCCGCCTGGTCTCAAATTCCAAAGTACTCCCTGTGATTTGGGTTATGAATTCGCGATCAAACTCTGTTTCAAAGGGCCTATATATAAATTACAGTCTAACCATTTAACTGAAGTCTCTATTTGACGATTTTGTACTTCATAATTAAGGCATGTGAATACAAATTTGATCTGATTCTTGAAACGTTAAGATGTTTTTTTTAAATAAAATATCCAAAACATCCGTAAAAGGTTGAAAAGTTTAAGGCTATTTGTTGTGCCCGCGTTAAAATTCTTCTATGAAATTCTTAAAGTTTTTGCAATCCCTAAAAAATTATCAATTGAAACTAAAATTTCCTGAATTTTTGCAAAATTACATGAAATCCCTTCACTTTTACCTAAATATACTACACACACTCTTTAAACGTCTGCTTATATAGACGCTCGTGAAACTATTTTTAATTACCATTTTGGATACTAGACAAATCTACCAATCTATTAAAACGTTTTCTAACGACAGGGACCTGTATATACTATATACATTGCAAACTAAAGTAGATTACAATGAGGTTATCGCAAATTCAAGAAAATAGTGTCTTTATATAAGGCAACATATACATGTATAATAACAAATGTAGTATCTATATATAAGGCAACATATACATGTATAATAACAAATGTAGTATAGATAGACGCGATATTACCTGTTTATTAATTTATGTAATTATACTTCAACCAATTTTCCCAAAATCACATCTTCTAAATTACATAAAAACTTATCAGCAACATGTATGGTTTTGATGTGTTATAAAATCTAATAAGATGGAGAAATACATTACCCAACAAATATTGCATGTAATTGCTTTCCTATTATAACTTATTCGAGCATGGAAAGCTTTAAAACTGTTACATGACAACGTCAAAACATTTAAGAAAAATACTATGATCTTTTTGTATACCTAATGAACCGGAAACAAATTTGTAACTTGTAGGCCCCTAATCCTGTAGCTAGAGAAAAAAATTGCTACTATAAGCCCATGCCTTTATTGGGCAGTTCGGTGTGAAAAATTCGGTTATGTCTGGGAGTATTTAGGGCATCTTATTAATTCGTTATCACACTATGGTATGATTTACCACTTATTAAAAAGCAGTAAAGGAAAATCGATTATGTTGTCTCATCATTTTCTGTACGCGGGAAAACAAGTGATTTGGCCAGAAAAAACTTCCTCAGTATATGCATAAGGATAACCTACGACTATTAGGAAATATAGTTGGAATACATGTTAGTGTATTCAAATACTTCAGTTCAAGTAATATAATTCAGAAAACAGTATATTTATGATTTTGACTGAATGACTGTACATGTGAGCATTTTTTTACATAACAGTACTATAACTAACTGAAATTGTGTGTCAAAATCGCATTATCGCTTTCTGCATTTAGAACAATAATAAATATATATATTTTATTAAAACAAAACGTGTGGCGTTAAAGTTAACCTGACTGTATATTAACAATTTTTCAAAATTCAAATCGGCGTTTATTGTGTATTATTTTATCTATATGATCAGTAATCATAGTATATCAAATTTGAAGAAGGAGGGAAAATGACAAGTGTAAAAACATGATGGGAATTGTTAATAGGGTATAGTGACTTACCTTCCGGAAATACCGCCCTCATTTTGAGATAACTTGTTGAAAGTCGTATTATGGAGGCTTTATCCAGCTGACTAGTAATTGCCGAGGGTAACGGCAGTAGTTTCGCAAGTTCGTAGAATTCCGCATTTTCCTTTTCACGTCGTGTCCGCGCAGCATTTTTCGATTTTTCCTTCATAGCTTCAACCCTGTTATAAGAAAAGAAAGCGATATTTAAAAGTTGCAGCATAACATTTCAGATTAAAATGCCATTGCAGAAGTGCATTAACGTTTTCCGAACTCCAAACCATCTTACCCCAAATCGATGCACCAGTATGAGCAGTGCTATCATAAACATATGGCACTTTTTGCCACCTTACGTGTCATCTTCAGACATCTCATTGTCTTTATGACCAGTATGGTTCACCACAGATAAACGTTTTGTGTGCATTTGGGCAGTATTCAGTTAAGTTTAACAAACATAAACTTGTGAACTTGAAGTCATCCGCATGCATTCACTTCGCATGTTGGTTTTTCTGGCTCCCAATGCGTCTCTTTTAGGCAACATCACGTTTCGTTGACATCGGAACCCCTATATCTTACATAACATGAGGAGGGCCGACCAAAAATACACTCCTTCAGAATCACTGAATGTTCCTCTCCACAAATGAGAATCACGGGAAAATGTCCACTCGGTCAACACATCTTAGCTTTTCTGTTCATAGTACCAAAACAGCGAAGACGGTAACACGTTCTTATCTCCTCCAAATATTCCAGGCTTGAAGTTGGCAGTGAGCAGGGTAAACAGTCCATGTGTTGTCCGTGCTCCCCCTTGTTTGCGCTCCCACTATAGGGGAACATCGGACAGATAGCCCCTACAAACCCTTCCGTCAATCTGTTTCTTCTCCCCACGATACTTCAAGAGGTGTCCGCGATTGAAATGTCTACACAACTTTATATTAATGCAAAATATAGCAAAATTTCACCAGAACATAATTATATATAGTCTCAAACCCAAGACACGACATAATTAAAGGTTTGCAATTCTGCGTTTAGTAGAAATGACGAATAGATGTTTCAATTATGTCCAAGGGTACAATAATTAACTAAAACAGAAAGTATTATATTTAATACACCGACCTTAAACATCAAGCCATCAACCAAGCAATCTATTCAATATTGGCAAATGTGTACATTTCGTCTGAAAATGTCTTTGCACATCACACTCATGCGCAGATCAAATTATCGACACATCTGGAGTTTAGTACATGTAAGCTTATCGAGGTACACATGTAGAGAAAGGTTGACAGCCTTTACTTGGGTGAATTTTTGGGCCACTGTATGGTCGATCTCTATAGATCAGTCGGTAGTGTTGGCCCTGCTAGACAAAGGTCCCGAGTTCGATCCCCGGTGGAGGGATGCAAATATTCTTTCTCTATACATTTATAAAATATGTAGTACTTAACCCAATTAGTATAAGTAGACATTTTTTAAATAAAGCAATTTAACAAAAAAGCTGGTCATTTTCCCAACAAACTCGATTTCTGTACGGTGTTAATTTCCAACGAAATAAACGGCCCGTAACGTAATCCAATCAGGGGGCCTAATTTCGTTATTAAAAGGGTCAATGGTAGAATAGCGTGTGAAATCGGGGAGGGGAGTTTGAGAAAGATCGTTTACGTAATGTTTACTCGCAGTGTTCATTTCGCTTTCAATTTCAAATCAGTTGATCCGCGGTGTAAATTTCACAGGTGTTTTTTTTTTATTGCTCGTTTCGCGGCTTGGTGTTTGGAGAACTGAAAAAAGACATCGCCTAATGCCTGGAGACGTCAAACGAATGGAAATAGACAAATAAGTCACTGACACCTCCCAATGTCGGTTTCTTCAAAGACGTGACGGAAACATTTCAATTAAAACCCACTTGCTACAAAATCAACAAACACCTTTGTTGTTAAATTACATGACAGATAACACCACTATAGCCTCACATCAACAAACATGATATGGGTATTCGCGCGATGCTTCCTTAGTTACACAAGACTCACGTAAAGAGAAACATACAACAGAAATTAACAACAAATGTACAGGTATACGTTAAGGATCTATGGTGGCTGTTAAATGCCTTATTGTTTTGGGGTTGTTTTTTTATCAGAAGCGTTTCATTTTCTTCTTCTTATTTCTGCCCATGCAGTTAGAAACGGTCCTATACACTTGTACAAATATTAAGCGTGGAAATGGAAACGTTTCCACCTGAGTATAAACGCAATGTAATTGTTAAAATTAAATGTTACCATAAAAGGCATTACGAGGCATGACCATGGCATTAAACATCCACGGAATGCAGTCATGTTCTTTACATTGTCGATCCTTCTTTTTCAAAGTCCAGTTTATCAATTTGTCCTTTTTGAATTATGTAATAAAACAAAACTTTGATTTTCGTTTATGCATGAAATAACTATATCATCAGAAAACATAGAATATAAAACTGATAGATGAATGGGAAAATCATTAAAATATTATATAAACTAGGTGTATTGAGTTGAATGCATATCCGATTGGTATGCAGAGTTTCAGAAAACATAAATTTCTAAGTAATTAAGAAGTATGGGTTTTGTATAAGTGTGTCAGTATTTAATGTAAGAGGGGCCGAAAAAAATAAAAGTTAGTCTAAAAAGATATAGATCGCACACAAAGCAATTTCCAAAAATAGTCTCCAATGTGTGTGGATATAATGTTTATTATATTTATAGAGCTAGCCACATTCAAATTAGTTAATTGTATGGTGGACTTTCATACCACATTGTTTGTATCTACACAACCTAATTCGTCAATTTCATTCAATTCTTCCTTTCACAGTATAAATTGACTGTTACGTTACATGTATTTGCATGGTTTCCATTGTGAATTTCTTAGATAATAAACAAATGTTAACAAATGCTTGCTGATTTACAGTTGAAAAGCTGTGTTATGTTGCAATTTACACTGGTTTCATTTGTTTTTAGTCCCTTTTTACAGCGAATTTAAATGAAAAACTACAAATAATTTCTTACATTGCATGTATATGTTTGCAAATTTTATTAAATTGGTACCAGAGGCCACACCTTATGGCATAAACAGTCCACCATACAACTGTATATACTCCATGTGGCTCTAACGAAACAATTGGACATTTACACACAATAGATACACAGTTTTTGGAAGCTGTTTTGGTCTATCTACTCAGAGTCATTTCTTCTTTAGTGTTCTTTCCCTTGACAACAGGTAGAACATTTTCATTTTACGGGAACGGATTTGTGGCGGGTCTCTCTTGGATAACAGGTTACATGGGACAGGTCGCAATGTTGAGACTGTGGCTCGAGCCATGATAAACACTTGCCTCCTTTTAGCTTTACATTAATTAAAATAAATAAACAGCACACGTTGGAAGAATCAGTTGGACACCATTGGACATTTTGCGAAGACATGAGCTTGTACATTCCATCGGTATCTTAGAACTATTTGCTGCCAATCATGTAATATACCCTTACTGTTAATGGCTACTACTTAATCCATCTGTCATCGATTAACTAGGGGAAGGTTGTTCATTACTGCGCACAGTATATCCACAATTTATCCCCAATCTAGCATTAACGAGTCCAGGGACCCACTAACTCGTAATAAAATGCCACTCTCTTAAAGACCTATCTTGGGACGATACCGCTGTTAATGGCGAAGCTTATACACTAACGTCGGAACACTGATTAAAAGATGCGGCTCTTAATCGAGCGGTCTTAGATTTCAAAGGGGATATCATGCAGCCACCCCCGGCCATTGTACCCCTGCCCCTACATCAGTCCCCACATTCTCACGCTGCGATAGTTCTTTAAATGTTACAGAAAATTAGCTCAACTAAGGCTCGACAGATTCTGCAATAAAGAGTTTAAGCAGTCAGCCATAATATGCCACACTTCGCTCTATATAGTCAAATTGACACGGATGCTGGAAAAAGGACTCGTTGCTAGTTTATAAATATATTAATTGTATTGACACAAACTCGTACAAAGGGATGAACACAACTCGATACCATTCACATAATTATCCCGCGATTGTGATTCATTTGTCGATTTCTTCAGATTGCAAGACATTTAACAGCAATAAATATTACAAAATATATTGTAAGTCAATTGTATATGTGGGAATAAAGTATAAACTACTTGGTTACTAACCCGTTTTAAAAAATATGTAAAATTAAAATATTCAAACCAAATTAAGCAGAAAATAAAGAATAACAATAAGAACGCCACGTGATAAATATTATGGATTTTAGAGCATTTAAAGATTGTGTAAGAAAACAATACAGACTAATAATATTTCAGCGTACGTTTGAAGTGTACATTTTTATCAGTTAACGTTTCAGATTATATTTTGTATATTCAAATTTCAATGTACAATTCAATGTTTGTTTCAATGTATATTTTCGTGTTCAGTTCCAGTTACCATTGAAGTGCATATCTCACTGTAAACTCCAGCGTATAATTTAAAGTAAATGTCAATGTGTGTTTCCGGATATATTCCTTGCGTATATTTCGATATATATTTAAGTATACATTTTCAGGTATATTTTAGTGTACAATTAGATATACACTTAAATTCTCTTTTGAATGTGTATTTCAAATTACACATACGGTTTAACTCCACAAAAATAATTATCGATAACCTCAAAGTCATACACTGTCTATATAAAAAAATATTTCATAGATAAAAATGACTGTATGGTCTATTTTATTCATTCTATATTTTTGTATTATTTTTAAAAAAATTGTGTGTGTGTTTTATTTTTTTATTGACATATCTACAGACCTAATACATCTTTTAGTATTTGTACACAATAGATATTTTGAGAGCACATACAGCCAGTCATTGGCTCGTATATTCACTAAATTTACACTATTTTGTGATCATACCAAAAATAGAGTTTCTAAAATCTCCTAGTGTGGCGCCAAATTTTCAAACAAACACTGCAAAAAACTAAATGACATGCCGTGACAGCTGTCGATCTGGGAGTTGAAAAATAATTCAGTTATTTACCAAAAGGATTTGCAAAAATTGAAAATGCTTTAATCCTATTTAGATCTTGAATGCTTGTCGCGGATTGTTTAGTGTTTTATATTGCACGGTTCCTTAGCTACAACAACGTGTTTTGTTGGTCCCTTTATCTGTTTATGAATCGAGATCAAATGAGCCGATAAACAGATTTCTTTAATCCGTTATCCGTATTTGAACAACGTCTTAGCCCATGTGATAATGAAATTATTTAAATCAACTTCCCTCCCTAGCTACAATGAGCAAATATTGGACGAGCTATAAGATCCCATTCAAACCTCTACCATACACAAGGCACATTGTTAAAAGTATAAATTTAAAAAGGCTAATAAATGCACTGTTTACGAAAAGCAAATAAATCTAGCCCATAAATGATATGAAAACCCTTAATTAAAGTTTAAATAAAAAAAATCATAATTAAAACAGAATAGAATAACATTAAGATCTAAAATAGGACAAATTATACTACACACAAAATTGTGATGTATAATTATATTGTTGGGTACTGGTTAGTACAACTGTAAAATGCTGATATCAATTAATTTGTATAATGCTCAAGTAAAGTGTAAAATAATTCTAAAAACGATAACGTCATTTTGACTCAATATTTCAGCATGTATTATGCCATCATCGAAACGAAGATTAGCACTAATAAGGGGTTAAATCACTAATCAAGGATTGTCTAATCCTTGATTAGTGATTTAAACCCTTATTAGCGCTAATCTTGGTTTCGATGTTGGCTGCTGAAATATTGAGTCAAAATGATGTTATCGTTTTTAGAATTTACACTTTACTTGTCGTGACGTCGTCGAATATAGCATTAAATGTAACAGCGATCTCCTAAATGCTTTAATATTGAGTCAAAATGAAGATATCGCATTTCGGAATTCCATGACTTGTGTATTATTTCGAACTCAGTGGAACTATAAGTTTCTGAAATTGTTTTATGTACACCTAAAATTTGACAAAATTTACAAATACTGTAATTCTGAAAAATATTAAGTCTTCCTGATGAACTTTTGAGTCTACATGAATTCCATCGTTTTCATATGTGGTTGTTATAGTTATATAGTATAATTTAATTAATTCATTTGAACTAAACGAGTTTAAGCTTATCTCAATTCAAAATATAATACTTCTTGCCTAATACAAAAAAAATATGTAATAAATTTAAAAAATGCTATTAAAGATATTAAATAAATATTTTTTTTGAAAATGTTCGAAACTTACCTCTCATGTTTACCCGACGAGTCCTCTTGTGTTGTTGTTGACAACCCGACGTCCGGTCTGTGAAGAAAACAAACAACAATCAATAACTGGACAATATCATAACCCCACGTGGTTATGTAGATTCCAACACAGCCACATATATGTTTCAATAATCCATTTCAAGTGTGAAAAAAGTTAGTATTAGGATACCTCCATTTATATAGCCTATAGTTCAGTGATCAATTCCAAACCAATTAAGCACAGGAGTATCAAGACTCAAAGGTAATCTAACTGTCTCACTTTAAGATGTTTTAGTATCGCAAGTCCAACGTAAACATATATTTCGTTTGTTTAATTTCGTAAAATAACACATGTCACTACACAAAGTGGTGTTGTTTCCCTATGCATATGGGTATAACTATGTCGTTTTCCAGTGTATATTCAATGATCCATTTCCATACAAAAAGTATGTATATATAGGCATCAGGGATTTGAAATCGACATCATTAATATTCCTAACATGTTCTTCTGTTCCCTACACTTTGTCACATCGTCTTAGCTACTTTTCTCCAACTTTTCATTCATCTACATCATGTAAATGCCATAGCAAGTGGTGAGTGGAATAAACTGAATGGTAGAGTTGGAAGCTGTGAGTAGATTCTAGTTGTCACACATCTTTTCCCAATCATTCTCCTAATACATTGAGACGATCACGCGCGAATGTTATGTCTCAGCTCCACGTGCAAAACCTCTACAAGTCTTTCGCTCAGGTCCGCGCATCTCCTTGCTTGTCAATGAATCAACGGAATAACAGAACCCCGCAATATATGATTCGGCACGATCAACTCTCCAAGTGGAACTTAGTGGCCGTGTCTATTACTCCGTGTTCATTTCTCCTAAAGACACTCATGAAACTGACATGCAACATACGAGGACAGTCGTATAGGTGCTGTACATTTCACTGGGATATAAAGAAGTACATTTCAATTTTGATTTGCGTGGCCCGGGTTTTTCTTTTTACCGGTTCGAGGACGTATTTTATATCTACCAGTGCAACAATATAGGCCTACATGTATGTATATCTAACCGGTGCAACTATATATAGGCCTACTAGCGTATAGAGCTAGAGTATTTCTACGGAAGCAAAGGACTTACCATACAGTGGATTGTGTGTTTTCGAATCACAGTCACCTAATGTCTCAAAATGTCCTAGTCCATACCCTTTGCCGGCGTTTAAGTATTAACCCAGTTGTGATCGTATTTAAACCGACTCAGGTATTTGCGATATATACGGACTACATGTTACATCTGCATCGACGAGTTAAGTTAAAGTGGCTTCCAAGCTGAATTCAATCACCACAAACACCCTCGGAATACTAGAGTTATTTAAGTTGTGTGTGAGCTCAAAATGAAATATTTCGCGAAGTTTAATGATGGTCAACGGATGGGTAAAAGGAGTCGCATTCTGAACTCATTATTATTCAGTCCCCAGCGCGGAAAAGTAAGCTGAAGGAACTCTGTCAATAGACAGTCACAGGCCAGTCAATCAAACAACTGGTTGGATTGTATTGGCTTATCAAGCTTTGGGAGCTCCGCCCTTGTATCTTAGTTAGGCCACGCCCCATCGCATCCCGAGCAGAAGTAATGGCGAGAAATAAAGAATTTTGAAGACGAGCAATTAGGCACGGAATCACGCTGGAAAAGAGAAACAAACAAAGCAAAGGCCTTGTGGAGTGAAAGAGATAAATTAGTACAATTACACGCTGAAGGTATATACAAATGACTGTGAATTTCTATGCGATGTACAAACGTGGATTTTTTTAAATATTGGCATTTACCTTACTCGCCTGCGTTTTGATTTTTGTTCTTAGATCCACAAGGGATTTAATATACTCTTAACCCGCAACGAGCGTCTTTAATAATTGTTTTGCTTATTAATAAGCTGCTCTTTTATGGAATATAAATGACTCATATATTGTGGTTCCTTTTTTGTGCCGTGTCGTGTGTCGTTTAGTCAGAAATGAGATTGAAATATGGCTGAGCGACATACAGCGACCCACCGGGTTTTGTGCCGGCAAACTTTCTGCTTATTACCCGAGGACAAAAGTAAAAACACACAATTGCGCTGGGGTCTTTTTCTAAAGGGCGTGTTCAAAACATATTCTTGTCCGCCTCATTTAATCTGAATAATATTTTATCGTGTAACGCTACTCGAACTAGAGTTGTGAATGAAGAATTCTCACTTGACGGCACCTCACTGACAGCCAAGGATAGATCACCTCTTTGGGTATAATACTGGACCCGGGAGACGCAGTACTAGTACTAGAGTATCCTGTAAGCGGTCTCTCGCTCCCAACAAAGGCCAATTTGACACGATCACCCGCCCTTGTTGTCAAATTAGGAGAGAAGTCATAGAGCCCCTTCTAAATGTCCAGTGGCATAGGGCTACAAACAAGGCATGATAATAGCCACAGCTTTAATTGCTTAATTGGGAGTCTTTATGTGTTCAAATCACTTCAAATCAACTCCAAAGCTGCAATCAACTTCAGCTGTTAAACCATTCAAGATTGTATTCAATATGCAAGTTGGTAAATTTCTCGCCTTTCAGTTTTGCCCATTTTAAGTTAAAAGGATAGTAATAACACAATCTTGTATCCATAAGGAACAAATGTTTTGTCAATTGTCATTACGGATAGCAAATTCGGATAAACTTTTTAGATAAAGTTTAGATTAATGTTGGCCGCTGGCGTTCTTTGGTTAAAATATTATACAATGCTGAAGTCATCTTTGATTGGCATTTTGAGGCTGGTTGTTGATAATAAGAACCTATAAAGAGGGTCGAAGCGTCGTATTTTAATATATAATGAAGTTGAAAATTGGCTAACAGGGCCAAAACTCTACCGACTGAGCTATAAAAGTCTCCGATAGAGGTATCCCAAAGTCCACCCAAGTAAAGGTTGTATATTATAATAGATTAATACTTTGCAAAAATTGTACTATTTTACCCATTTACTTTTTAAAAAGAATTCTCATACATAGAAAATACCTGGTGGTTTTAAAACTTGATCATATTATTGAATGACAACTATATCTTACTATTCGATTAGGATATACACATGTATAATTATAACAAGTCAAATGTTACTAAAACAATTTATTACTAACGTAAACATCGATTGGAAGTGGTCGAGAACTACAGGAGACCACATGGGTGATATGATTCCATTGTATTTAGATAAATTATATATAACACGACGGATACGTATGTGTGTATATTTCAATAAGTTGTAAACATAACACTTGTATAATCTCTTTAATACTATACACAGTGTGATAAGTATCATATAGCTTCACCTCACACGTTGAACTGATAATGTTATCTATTGTGTTACATTCTCAACATATTTATGTAGTTGATATTTACATAGAAATCTATTTCATGAAATTGCAATACATTTTACATGAAATCTACACCAAACTCAATGAAATTTACACCAAACTCACATGACATTGACATTAAACTTAAACGGAAGTGACATCAA
>JAVFBY010411933.1:0-14630 GCA_034781015.1 Tonicella lineata
AATTTCGACATGTTTATTAGTGACTCTATTACATAGTAAAATGTTACTCGAATTTTATAAATTCGGCTTATATTTTTAATTATTTATCTTTTTAATGCAGAAATTCCAATTTAAATAACTCAAATTAATTTAATGGGAAATTGCTATAAAGATAGAACTAGGCAAAAAAACAGATACATATCGTTAGTTCTAGTCGTCGTTTGTCAGCATTTACAATCAAAGTTTAGATATGCTGAACGATTTTATCAAAATTTAACTTGGAAAGAGAGCCTATTTTTTTCTTTCAATTTGATAAATCATGAATATTTTCAAAACGGTTCTATCAACACTTTTACAAATTACATATCTAACACCTGCAGGTCACACGCTTTCATAGAATATATGCATTATTATCATTAGATTGCATATTGACTCCTAAATAAGACAAAATGGCAGAGGATGCAAACGATTGACTCAAGGGTGTAGTCCAGCCTTAAATAAGACCTTTACAATTCGAAAACTCAATTTAAGTAATATATTGATAAGAAGTTTTATTCTTGAGATTAAATTTGTGACAATCATTAGTTATCACTGATGAAGACAACGTTGTCTGTCTTCTTGGTTGTACCAGGGAGACATATATGGGAGTCAGATAAGCAATCACTGTTCACGCTTCATGAGGTTTCCAATTTGAAAAAAACAAGAGGGATTGTATTACACATGGGTGTAATGGCCCATTACGTCAGTGTTTCTGGCCTACTGATCTACCGAACCGTTTTTCAGTAGGCGTAAATATCGTTGACTATGAATTATGCTTCATTTCTCTATTTACGTAACGCTATTTAGTATTACGTATTTATCCTTAATGAGTCTGCTTCTTTTCCAGATGCGTTATCAGCAGCTAATAGGTAAAGCAAACCAATTTTCACTACGGTCAATAATTCTGATGTTATTACACAGTGCGTTTATCGTAATGGTTTGTTTTCTTGAACAATCCAGGGAGGTTTTATAGACGCTAGATGTTGAACTATAGGAACACACTTAGACGATCACTAATCATTCGCCCAATGACTTGCTGTGTAAGTGGATGGGCTCAATTGGACAACCAGAGAAAGAAATATCACATTGACGTCATAAAGTATAACCCCAGCTCAAACCAAAAACTAAGCCCCTACCCTACCCTCCGCCCCCCCCCCCCCCTCCCTACCCAACTCTCTAGAGAATAGCATCATCATGCTTGGGAGAGTTTAGCTTCGCTTCCATTTGATAAACCTACCTCAATAATTGACCCCCAACTTGTAGACTAATCCGAGAGTGTGTTTCTCCAAGATACATTGGTCTGGCCTGCCGTGAGACTGATTGCTACAAGGACCCCGTGCGACCAACCGGGAAAAATATTGACAAATGTATACATGTCGCAAGCAGTCAGGCTGAGTTCGATAAAGCAGTGGTAAAGAGAACGGTCTTATAAGGCCTAGCACGTCAGAAAGCATAATGCAATATCAAATCTCGAGTTGAAGGATAATTGAAACACGTATCGAGAGAGATTGATTTGATGTAAGTCGCCGGCTACAAGGAACAATGTTTCGACAGTGGCTGTTTGCATGGGTCACCCTGTGCGGCACTCTACTGGCCAATTAGAATTCGCCCGCCTTATAGACATCCCTCCGCAGTCAGTCCAAACGTAATTCAGCTCTAACTGTGTATTTTTGCAGGAGCGTACTAATACACACTGTAAACTCCTCGGCTGGTTGTATTCAAGTGACGTTCCAGGCAGAAAAAGCAAGAAATACAGCGGAGATGTACGTGAAATAAAGATTGTGCTGCAAAAGAATTCCAAGACTTCTCGTGCTATTTATGATTTGGGACAAGTTGCGCTGTGTTTGTAAACACCTTCTTCTTTGTACAGTTATTAAAAAAAACTGAGTCAATGTACATTTTTACAATACGGCTTTCATCTCAGAAGATGTATTTCTGTTGGATAGTATGGACGGTAGAGGATAAACGGTATTGCTTCTGATGACTACAAGTAATCGGAAAGTTTATTATGATTGTAAAGAGTTAAATGGAGTACAGAGTTTCGCTATCAAATGGCACTGAGTTCTCTTCTGTGTTTGTTTCTGAAAGAGCTATTATGAAGAACTGTTAAGAAGTCAGAATAGCGGACCAATGCTTCACGGAACCATTCAGTTTAATTTGCGCTCAGGCGATGAAAGTGGACGGAAGGGTAGTTGATTTGCCGGCGCTCTGTCTACTAGGCTAGAGGTAGCAGACGTCAAAGCGTCACATCGATCGTGGAACAGTTAGTAGAGAGCGAGACTCACGTCGAGTGCCACATGCTCTCTGGGACTCTTTGAGCCGGCGACAGGAAGTATTTTACCGCCCCACCGGACAGCTACAGTCATTTCAGCGCTAACAAATCGCCGGCTTTAATTCCAGGGATTGCTCTGTTCCAATTGAATCCCAAAAAAAATTGGCTTTATAGGTTGTTGTCGGGGAGTTATTCCTGGGGAAGTGAAATTACCGAAATTAGCTGTGGTTATAGAGAAGGCGAGGAAAATTACCCTCGTCCAATCTCAGACTGTGTGTCAGATATACACGGACTTAAAGGTAAGAACGCTGCTTTTTCTCTTCCTATTGTCATAGCTTTAAACGACATATAGTCGTCGTCAGCATAGACAGATCCAACATACTAGTTGACACCACCTTGTCAATGTACACAAAAACACTGCGAATATAGTAATTACTATTTTTGCCTGTGTTCCATTCAACATAAGCCAAATGCATTGCGCGTAAATGTTTTTGTAGTCTTGCTATATTAGCTGCTTATTGCCCTAATGACTTGATAAGACGAATTGTTTATATATAGTATAGAGAACATTATCTCTGGCGTATTTGTGTAGCAAATGCAAACTTATGTAATATTTACAAATATTTATCTCATTACATTAGTACATAACAACTAAAACAATCTTAGTGTGTCAAAATATTGGAATTATATTTATAAAGGACTAAACTATTCAGCCGATATGGCAAGTAAAACGTTCATGTATTGGTTTCGCGGTTGGTTAGGCGGGAGCTTCCGGATGCCATGGTGCTCTCGGGGGTAAGGGCCATCAATAAATAGATTTGTTGTGATGTATTGTGTTTGCCTTTCCCTGTTCTGTCTCGTAATGTATGTTGCCAGTGACTTCATGGGTCGAAGAGTGGTTTCCTCGACCCATTGGGCTGAAACGGCGTCGTAAATAACCATGAACACAACGTTAAACAAACAAACACAATTCGTTTTCGTCAGCGATTACTTTTATAGCCTATAATGTACCTTTTATTAACTTCGGTACCGACTCGCAAAACTTGTAATGATTGGGTTTTGTGTCTGTAAAATGCTTAATTTGTCTCGGGATGAATTCGTGTACCAATTGTATAGGAATACCAAGCTTTAAGTGTGTAACATTTGCTTATTAGCTCCTTTCGTTTTGGTTAAATTCGCTGGCGTTTGTCGGGATAAATCCAATTGTAGGGCTTTATAGATTCTATCTATTCAACAGACTACTAGCTCTGGTATTAGTAAATAAATTCGATTCCTCACTCTGTTATAGTTGCTTTAGTCAGCAGATTACTACTATTGTTGATCGTAAATGAATTCAGATGTCGGTTTTGTGAAATAGTTTGTCTATTCTGTACGATTTATCAAATTACGGAATGTATTACTCCATAGAGGAAAATAAAGACTGCCTATTTACTAGCAGTTTTATTTTATTTTACCACTAATAGGGAGTAGCTGATAGTTATCGTGGTGTTGGACTGAAAAAAACGGACAATCGAATTTGTTTACAATTAATTTGCAGAAACTTGGTTTATTGACAGAATCAATAATATAGAATAGACATCTGTAAAAGTTGATTCACCACAGACCATGTATTTTGTGTTAACATTTCTTGTTAGCATGCCGTAGACCACCAGTGTTACTAGTAGGAGTATCAACAAACATTACTCCAAGTGAATTGAATCTATGGTGTGGAAGATAGGAACCGTTGCCATAATGTGTCGTCCTATTTTTCTGAATGCATCTAAATCTCTGTTACACACACTACTGATATTTAGCCCGTGAAATCTTAAGGCGGCCTCTGCATTCCTGTCCATAGAGTGATCCATGGGTTAATCCCCCGTGCAGGCAGGCACAATTTTCTTTCTCTATATATATCATATCTCCTTGTTCAGCAGTATCAGATTGACAACCCCATCGCCCAACTTTCGTGCATACTTATTAAATTCGTAATTCAATTTAAACCTTCCAAGTTTAAACAACTTGCAACTTCTACTAATATGATTGTATTATATCACGTAAAATTATGATTTTAATATGTACATTACCGTGCACGTTTCACTGCTCATCGAACACGGTTTAAGTCGGTTCAGAAACATTTGAAACTCTAAGTAATGTTATGTGTTGGGATGTTCTGCAATGAAAATACATTCACAGACGGCATACAATTGAAAAGACAGTGCATGTGTTTGATATACACGACGTGAATGTCATTGTATTCTAAGAAAACTGTCATTGAGGCCGTTTGCCTTTAAAGTTACGATATTACACCAAGATGACAGACATAAAAGGCATATTAATAGGGCTATGATTTTTTCTTCTAAAGACAATACGGACTTGCCTCCATCCATCCATACATCAAAATACGCGTATAGGTGCGTATGAGAGTACATGTATAACCTGTGTTCGAAAAAGCCTGGCAAATAGTCAATTTTTCCAATGGTAATAGTAAACCACTCTTATGAATAAATAAATAGATGTATAATTTTGGATGAACTGTTGTTGCCTAATGACAAATGAATACACATTATCTGGGAAGTATGCAGACAGTATGGATTTTATCTGACCTTTCTTTTAGTAAGGTGTGTGTTATTATTTACTTCTGAAGAATGTATCTTTGTGTTTATTTGTCTTATGTGGAACCCAAATGCAATGTCGATATAACAATCATATTAACAGCTATAACACGACTACTTGTTTTAAGAAATATATAACATGTACATTTGACGCAGCTGTCCTCTGCATTTAACTTCTATATTAAGTATACAAGCACATTTTTCAACGATAATACATATCGGAGATTTAAAATCCATAACTTCGCAGTGTTACTAGTACGGCTTTTAAATGCTACTAAAACAAGTCATGCGTATTTAAATTATTCAAGTAAGGCCTGAAATTATGTGTGGGCCTTACTTTATCTTGATCACAGCAGGTGTTTTGCTGTTAGCACTTGCAAACATGTACAGAAAACTCAATCTTGTCTGTAGACATGTAATTTAAGTCATAACGTGTCGAAAATGCTATTGGGCAGAGAATGCTGTCGTCCTTAATATGCAGTTAAATTTATATTACATTTTTAAGCTGAAATTTTTAATAATCTTAAGAACAGAACAAGTTCCGTATGGTGTTGTTTCTTACACACAGTTGCAGACATATGGCTTTTGTAGGTGTTCTACTAGTATTGTGTAATCAGATAGCTGAAATTATTTTGACAGTGTGATGGTGTCGCTATGTTCCAGTTTACTTGGGTTAGCAGGTTAAAAATCGGCTGATTTCTCATATCTAAAATATATATATATATTCTTGAATACATTATTTAACATACATACACAATGTAGTTTATTGGTGTCCCCATTCAAACGTATGATGTGTGCTATGTCAAGGTTTTGTCTCATTTATTTTGGTGCTAAACTATACGACTAAATTTATACCATAAACATAATGTTGAACGGAACAACAAGTTCATGGGCCAATATGTTTTTTTACTTGTTACATTGTGTGTAATAAGACATATTTTGAAAATGTTACAGTTTCGTTATGTTCTGTTGTTAATATGGATGGATACTTTATCTTAAAAATGCCACAGCTTACTAATTTCTGTTGTGTGCTTCGGTTGCCTACCTTAGGTTAACCCTATAGACATACATATTTTTTACGAAAAGCTTTACAAATAGTATTATTTTTTAGCTAAAATGCGGTGGGTCGTTTTGTGTACTGTATGGTCAGGGTAAGCCTACTTTTATAATTGCGAACTTTGTTGTATAAAATTTACAATTTGACTAGGCATACAATTACTTGTACCTATGTCTATTTGTATTTAAATCTGTAAACAACATCATGCATGTATTTAGGCCTACATCTTTAATTGTTTTGTCTTAACTGGCATTCGTTGGATGGATACAATATATTCTTTTGTGTACAGATTGTGAATAATTTATTATCCACAAACAATATCAAGCAAAGAGGAATATCTGCATGGGTGGGTTTAGCTTAACTAGTTCGGTTGTATATTCAGACCAAACCCAGCTAGATTTTATGAGACGATTAAGCATTCCAGTACAAATATCCATAATAAGACCCCTGTAGCAATGTGCTACTAATAGAACTCCAGTGGAATAGGCTATATTGACGTAATGTATTTCTCATTCAATTCCGCGATCTTTTCACGAATTTTAAGGCACACAGAAGACAAGATAGCGACTGTATGATGGCTCGCCCTTCAATGAGTTCTTTGTGCAGGACGCGGACAGGCGACACAATGGCACCATTTCACCGGCTCCCTTGCCGCGTGGAATGAGCTACTTTAGGTGGAGATCTGATGAGTTTCAACTCGCAATAGCCTTATGCATTACCGATAGGCGCTTCCTGTCGAAAACCAGAAGAAACGGGTGTCAATCTGCTAACCTTGAATCGTGTATTATTCTATACGCAGACAAAAAAATAGGTCTGGGTTCGTAATAGGGCAGAATAAATCATTTAAGTCAGGGATTGACAACCTTTATGGGCCTTTTCGCCGACTGGCAAGCTTAAACTCACAGCTCAGGAAAGACTTTCAGGCTGCTTGTGGCGGCTTCCACTCATAACAAGCTTCTGATATTTCATTCCTAGATCCGTTTTGGTGTTCTTTAATTGGGCCATCCCCTCGTTACAGATGTCAAGTTGAAAACTTGAAGAGCAAAAACACTGGATTTAGGGTTTGGTTCATGACAAGAGAGCCATAAAGGACAGATCAGAGATTGACACATTTACGAGTTTGCTAGCTCCCGTCTGGAAGGAAAAAACTCTGAAGAGCACGGAAATATTAGAATCGATTGAAGAGAGCAGGAGGCAGATCGTAAACTACTACCATTCTGTCATATTGACAGCCGAATTAGAAATAGCCGCGGCATATATAGCACAAATATGTGAAGGCATCGGCGTCCGGAACAATGCCAGATTGTAATCAGCAACGTTCAGCGATCCATCATTACAGATTAGGCATCCAGTATCAATTGCTTTTTCCCAGTCTTTGTTAGTCGACGGTACACAATGTTATGTTGAAATGGTTTCTCCATCAACTATTTCTCTACACAATACAGATGATTATTTTTGCAATAATGTTCATCATATAGAATCGTACATTAAAGAAGTTGGTTAGTCCGTATGGTTATACTATGAGGCTTCTTATGTATTTGTGTATAACGTGAATTATCGTTTCTAGATTAGGTACAACATTTCCATTAGTGCGTATAGATTCTTACGAGTATATGCTATATAGGGGCCTATAATCAAAAATGAAATATAAAACTATTTGCACTTTACTATCCTTGCCTTATTACATCCTTGGTTTTTCATCCTCTCTTTCTCTTGTGTTTGTATGACTTCCGCATTATGTATTCTAATTAGGTAGTATTATTGTAGTACAGTTGAACATAGGAGTTTAAATTCCATTAGTGTTGAACGGAGGCGTTCACTTCATTGTGTAACATTTCTCTGTTTATAAAGGTATAATAAGTGTAAACTATCAGAATAAACAAATTATTAAGTCGCCTTCTATGTAAACTATAAATTTTTGTAACAGTAAGCTGCGGTATTCATTTCACAGTAATGTGTTATTGTTGTCCAGATACGAAGACAGACACTGAAAAGAAATACGACAAAAGCCTATACATAAACTGATATGTTAGCACATATTAAACCCTACATGGTCCAGTTGCTGAAAGTCAAAACGCTATTAAACCTAATCCTGGATTAGATGACATCACACGATGTTGAAGGCCTATCTCTAATCCTAGATTAGGGATTTAATCTGCTATTAGGGATAATCTTGGATTTGGGGCCAGAGTACTATACCTAGTTCACGAGTTCGAACCATTTTCGATTGGTTATCAACTTTCAAAGGGTTTTTCGTGTATTCAGACGAAAACACATCTGTATTTTCCAGGTACAGATCTTTGCAATATAAAGGTAAGACATTAAAATCGAACGAAGATTTTGTTCACGAATAACTGAAAAGGATCACCGTAACAGCACCATCGTGACGTGCAATATAAGTGTAAGACATTCAAATCGAATCGAACGGAGATTTTGTTCACGAATAACTGAAAAGGATCACCGTGACAGCACCGTCGTGACGTGCAATATAAGTTTAAGACATTAAAATCTAATCGAACGGAGATTTTGTTCACGAATAACTTGACAGGATCACCGCGACAGCATCGCCGTGACAAACTACACATTACGCCTGAAACTTAAAGTAAAATGTGAAATAACCCTCAGCCTTATATTTTTATATGAATGTTGTAGGCTAAAAATTAGTCTACGTTTAAGACGTAAGATTTTACGTTCATTTCAGTCATTTCGTACCTCCAGGAATTGCAAGTTTTTGTAAAGACACAATAATGCTGCAGCATTGGCGCCATGATGTAATCAGCCCCGTATAGCTGTATATGCCAAGTTTTTATTGCTTCTGAGATTTAAACACATGGACCGGTACAATCATATTCACCTTATCTATAATATCGATTTGTGGATATATTTCAATTTTAAAAGGCTGGTATGCTCAATCTGTAGTTAATGTTAACTATATATTTTTTTAGCCCAAATGGTATTCCAACTCACATCAGACATGCATATCATTTCGTGACCTTGCAGGCTGCTTGTGGCAAAACTTGAGTTTTCGTTCTTTGTTCTTGGGTTTAATAAATCTTGGGTTTAATAAGTCGTTTGTATTAGCGGACAGCTGTGCTATAGTTGTATAAGTTATCTTGAGAACAACTTTACCCGTAGTTAATATACATACTATAAACAAAGTATTTATTAATTATATGTGTCCAAATATATCCCTATGCTCACAATAATGCATTCTTATATATAACTAGCAATCCATTATCGAAAAAGATTTCACTTAAAGGAAATGTGACATAGAAAATAAAAGGACAAGCCCATCAATAATATAAACAGACAATTAACCTGTTTATATGAGCTGTTTGCAAATGTACTGTAAATTGTTTATTCTTAAAGTGAATATGTCGAGCTGTTATTGCTGCCTTAGCAGTCTTCCAACCTGTTCTGTGATGGACGTTTCTCACGGATCGTGTGTGTATATCTTGTGTGTTATCGTTTCGCTGTTAAGCTCGTTAAAAGTTAGCGCACATCCCGTCCCAGATGTCTTGTTTGCATTGCAATTGCCGGGTGACATGTGTGCTGATACTCCTTGCCATCTAATATAGATTTTAAGCGGTCTGTCTGGAAAAGCTCTCTATACTAAATGAGATATAATGAGGGAAGTAAAAGAGGAATGTAGCGGATCATTACACCTGTTAGAATAGAAAACCTTACCACTCCTTTCGTGACATTTCCCTAAATACCATTCCAATTTGTATAATTGTTACATCTATTACGACATGTACACCTTTGTTACTATTATTCACAACAACTACGTTACATACATAGTTTAAAATGGAATGGTGTACGCCAATACTGGTTGTGTTTTGTCTAATTTGTTTAGATTAATTTCCAGGGAGCAGTAAGCATAGCTTAATATTGCTTGCCAACAATAACTTACAAAAAAGTACACAATTCAAGGGTGCAAAGAGAAAGTACAGAAATGTGTACATTTTAAGGTACAATAAGAAGGCTGGTGTGAGGAAAATGGACATTATCGAATAAAATATTGAAATGTTTTATGCTTAGCCAGTATGTGTTTTCAGCTGTTTGTATTCTCGGGAAAATACAGCTGCACTTTATACAGGACTTGGTTCTAAAGTTCATCTTTGGAAGTCGAGCAAGGTGCTTCTTCCAGACAAGTTTTTGACAAGTACAACCGACAAACAAGGACATAATAAAACAAGAAAAGTATAATAACTTAGCCTAAATTTATTTTGCTTTCCCTATATTGTTGATTGTGTTAATACTGCGACGGAGACTCTGACGAATCTACTTGAGTATAAACGTTTGTCCTTGGAAAGGCTTCTTTGAAACCCTATAGATCTAATGACAAATGTTATATTATCTGTCAAATGCACAGACAGTTTTTCAAATGTTATTATAAATTTCGATGACAGGTTGGACAAGAAACAAATAATCTCCCAAGACAACTGAAGTGAACGATGTGACAAGGAATACCTAGAAAATACATACGTTCAATTTATCTGTAATATTAATTGAGTCAACATGCGTCACGCGTGTTGCTTCGTAATCTTTGTCAGTCTTCAATAGACATTTCAATTGTATCTAGTCATGTGGATTAGGCGTTTAACTCAAGGACATTGTCGTTATAAGATGTAAAGGACTTCTAGAAAGGGATTAAACTCTTATTCAGCTTGTCTTTTTAAGATTTAAACGACTTCTAGAAACGGGTTAAACTCTTATTCAGCTTGTCTTTATTAGATTTAAATTACTTCTCTACGGGTTAAACCCTTATGCAGTGAATCGCCTTCCCATACACATTATTTGAACATTATACAAACAGAAGCAGTTGTCGGCACTTATGCGTAGGGGTCAGATTATGATCTTCAAGAATTCACAGAGCCTTCTATAAACATCTTCGTTAGCCAAGGTTTTTATTCCGAGCAACTCCCCATTACAATACCTTGGCAGATCGTGCAAACCAAACCAGAATTTACAACTGCTTCCTCTGTTGGGCAGAGTAGTCATAACTCAAGTTAACTCTTCTTGTTACAATATTATCCAACCAATCAGTATAAATCCAACATTATGTCATCTAAACTTTTCGCACAGACATCTGCATCACTTACATGTATCTATATGAGCTAGATAAATGTGTTGTGAGACATACAGTATTCTCAACCTAATAGACCATCAGTACAGGGGTCGTGCAATAGATCACCACTACACAGGCTGGTGCATCATCAAAGTCAATGCGACCAGCCTGCATATTATGTTAGTAAGGCGCCGCCAGACTGTAGAAGCTGTGTATTATGGTTTGAGTTGCTCGATCCGACAAAGGATTGTAATGGAGAGTATATACCTCGGAATAAAACCCTTGTCTACAGAAGATGTTTATAAATGAAATAAGCAAAACCTTTTCAGGTCGGTATGGTAGAGTGTGTGGTAACCCGACAATTGCTCCGGCGACATTTGCTCCGATTGCACGAATTTCTATGCGGATAGTTAAAGAAGAACAAAAATAAAAAATAAATATTAAACATATCAAATAGGCCCTCCAATAGCTTACGGAGAATTGACCCTCAACAGCCACATGTTTTACCAATTATGGCGCCCAATAGAGCAGATCAATATTGGGAACGTAGCAATTGTCGCGGAGCAATTGTCGCCGGAGCAAATGACGCCGGAGCAAATGTCGTCGGAGCAATTGTCGTCGGAGCAATTGTCGCGGAGCAATTGTCGCCGGAGCAAATGTCGCCGGAGTAATTGTCGTGGATTCAGAGTATGTATATGTAGGAAAATAAACATTTTCAACTGCATGGTCATTGCACATCCTCGCGTTAGAAATATTGTACATACACACTTTGTATGACTAGTGTCATTTTTTCGTTACTCTTTTGGTTTATGAAATATGGCCCTAAAAATCACATTTTCTTTTGTTCTACCCTTTCCCCATGACCTTGTGTGACCTTTGTTCAAGGTCACTACACGTCCGCTGGTTAGGAGAAAATATATATTTTTTATAAATACAGAGAAAGAAAATGTGACATGCCTCCATCGGGGATCGAACCCGAGACATTTGGCTAATAGGGCCAACACTCTACCGGCTGAGCTATATAGAGGACGTCGATAGAGCCATCTCAAAATTCACTCAAGTAAAGTTGTATTTCTTTCTCTACATAAGGCACTGACACCTAGACGCCTATATACAATGTATGCAAAGTAGGCCCTTCTGTTTAGAGATATTTAGAAGTTGATGATCGTAAATAATGTTAGACATATGTGATTGCAAATTCGCTTTTATTTCAACTTCTTGTTGCAACTTCTTTTCCCAATGTTGTTTCTAACACTGTTCTCTGCATACTTAAGAACTGTGTAATTAACTACATCGAAACGTCGCAAACCTTATAGTTGCAATCCATCGATGTGTGTTCGTGTTTTATTATCAACAACCAGCTTCTAAATGCCAATCAAAAAAAACAAATACTGACATAAAACGCCTTAACATTAAATACAAATCTGTTTTAAAAATCATCTTGTAATCTTGACATTGTTTTAAAGATGTTTGGGGCACGATAACCGAGGTTCAAAATGTGGCTGAAAAAGACTAGGGATTTTTTGTATAAACATAAGTGAAAACTATTCAGATAGCTTTTCCTCTGTTTGTCTACGATTTGTTACCAATGAATTGTGCGATATTGCAATTTCCCTGACGTCGTGTCGATGTGAATGAGGTAACGTTGTGTGATCTATTCGCACAGTTAATACAAGCGATGTTCAAGACGTGTCCGAATAGATAAACATAAGTGAAAATAATTCAGATAGCAGTTCCCCTGTTTGATCTATGATTTGTTACCAATGCATTGCGTTATGTTTCAATTTATTTGACACCGTGTAAATGCAAATGATGTAATGTTATTTGATCTATTTGTAGAGTTAATACCACGACGGTGTAGATCTGGCTAAACTATAATTGAAACATTCTCGCTAACTGCGGTTTAATTAGGATAATTAGTTACTGTACGTTACTATCACTGTGTGTGTTAGATGTAAAGTTCAAAGTGTAGAGCCAATGCCTGAATTCCTTGTTGTTTTAAAAAAAAATTGTTTTAGGCAAGATCATGGAATCATGCATTCGCTTCAAGCACGGTGTCAAACACAAAGCAAAACAGACTAAGAATAGAAAAAAGATTAGGTCGTGATTTGTAGTATTGTTCGTTTGTTTATTTCATTGAGCGTAACGCCATGCTCAGTATTATTTCACCTATATGACGGCGTGTCAGCCCAATGGGTGGAGGAAACACCCTTGGCGTAATTGGCAAAACAAAAGACCAGACACAAAAAACTACTTCCTGAAGCCCCTTATCTCAGAAACTCCCGTCCAACCACCCGCTGTAATAGTGTATAACAGAGACAAACACGAATATATTATAATGTGTATTTAGGTACCGTAAAGGCAAACGTATCCTAAGCCTAAGCCTTCCAATAGAGTGCCGTATATACAGAGTAGCCATCTTTCAGGGAGTACACACTGGTTTGTGTTTCCCGGCAATGTATAATATAACTAGACCGTATAATTTCTATCAGTCTGGATGTGATAAATGTCGGTTGCATTGGGTCTGAGAGTGGCTTGTCATGACCTCGACAATATATCACTGCATGTTTACATAGTTCTGCCTAATTGATCCTCGCCCGTGTCTGGACAACAATCACTCTCCTCTGCAAATGGCAGGATAAATTATGATTTTAACGGGGCTGAGCTTCATAACTGTAATATGTGGATATGTCTGTGCTGGACACTATGTTCATACTCCAGCCTTTAAACTAGTTGAGCATCAGTGCTCATTTGTCATTACCTCTATTTATATAAAATATATATATTGCCATATTCATGAGCTCATGTAGATAGTTCATCCGATTTATATTGTTTCATTTTAATCTTATATTCCTTAATTGTTTTGTATATTTTGCGAATGACTGCGTTTCCAAGCAAAACAAGTCAGTAAGCGCTTAAAACGCATATGGACGGTATATTTGTGGAGCGAATCCCATCTGGTTTCAAACACGCTTGGAATCCCAGCTTGTCTCTTTTCATTTTCTTTTACAACATTTTTTCTATAACTAACCCAATAATTAGCTATATTTACCTAAAACGAACATAAGAAATCCCGTTACCTTTTTATATATCAAAGAACAGCACGCATTATCATATTCTAGTACATGTATGCATGACCAAGTAATTACCGCGCACTAAAATAAGACCTTCACATGTGTTTAAAATATAGTCCTTTTTCCTATCTATTTTTTTTGTTAACCAACCTGGCTACATGGGCTTAATGACGCGTTATCAAATTTCATACGCTGTATGTATTACTGTTCATTTCCGAATATAAAGAGTAAACTGTTTCATAAATGAAACAGAAAGTCAATGAAAATCGTTATAAAAAGTTGATGGTTATTTAATGTGTGAAAATCGTTTATTTGTAAAAATGCTTCAATCCTTCTCCAAACGCCTGCAGGGACAAAAATTAAATAATGGGCGGCGCCATGACTGTTATTGGCTTAAAACAAAACAAAAATACAAAAAAAAAAAAGTTTGATTTAGACTAAGTTCCGATTACAGGAAAACCTCCATTTAACATCAAAAATATTTCTACTCGGGGGATCGTCAGTTTGTTTTGAATAGTGAACATATTGACAAATCAAAGAGAAACAG
>JAVFBY010412044.1:0-14628 GCA_034781015.1 Tonicella lineata
GTTACATTTGCCCCGTGTTGCAACTGTCCCCGGTCTCCCCTACCATGTGGTATGGGGTTTTGAAACAGAAACTTACAATTGTGTTAATGTAGAGGCAGTAACTATCTATAGGTATGATGCTATGTAAAAAAAAAAGTATGTCTATATTCTTTTTTCAATAAATCGCAGGGAAGTCGATTAATAAAAAAAGACACTTCATCATGCTCCCGATTAACTCTCAGAGACAAGTTGTCAATGGATTATAAACCCGAGTTGTTATGGATGAGTTACATCCCGGGAAGCCAACAACCACTTACATGTAGTTATTGACTAAATATAAAACTGACTATGCTTGATTACCTATAACACAGCATCAAAAGAGTAAACATCCGCTCAATCTATAATTCTGTTAACTTTAAAGCGCTGAGTAATGTATAGAGTAATCAACCCCTGTGTCATTATCTTTATTCACACTAAGTCTATGGAATATATAGGCATAAGATAATCAGACTAAAATCAAAGAGTTGAATTGATGTAGAAAATATAGAAAAATAAAAACGCAGAAGAGAGCGGGCTGTTATTCAAGCCTATATCAATCTGTAATCTATACTGTTCAATGTATTTTTCTATTTCCCATAAAGGGAAGGCGCCGACCAAGTACAAGCAAATCTTTTTGTAAGACCATTTAAGTATTGATGATAAAACGACGGGGAAATATTTAACACATGACAATTATGTGTTATCTGAGACAAGAGGGAGTTTAGCCGTAACCAACAGATCCCTCGAGTTTGCGTGCCTTTGTAGGCGATAATATGCCTCTGTGAATAGAGGTTAAGACATTTTAGGGACGTTGTTGATATTCCTTCATGAGAAGACGAGCAAATTAGGAACTGGGCTGGTCAAATTGGAATACGAACGGAATTAGGTCTTTCTTTGGGCCTTTACCTGGTGCTAAGCTCAAACCCAATGTATACAATGTTTTAAGTGTCTTAATCCCAAAAGACCCCCTCTCTAAACTTTCTGTTTAGTTTCTTCTTCTGAAGGAAATGTTAGGTGGTTTCTTTTTTCAATTGTCATAATTTCAAATTGATCTTTAACCAAATGTCCGGGAAGGGAAAAAAGATCTGCTGTATGGGGGAGATCTGCCGTAATCTAAAAGCACATAAGTGGCTATTAGCTATAAGTCTAAGAGGATTTTTGGTTTCTCCAACATACTGTTTCAAACATTCCAAGTCATAAGATATATCACGTTTCTGAATCACAGTTCAAAATATTAGCCAAATGATAAACATGTCGAGTTCGTTCCCCAAGAAGAATGCCCTGACTGGTATATACTGAGTCAAGCTTACAACTAGTTTTCATACATTTTTAACATTTACCTGACACCAGTAGCCTACAGGGCGATTCAATGTATTCCGTACAGGTAGGCCTACTGAATCTACACCCTGACCTTTATTCAGTTTTCTATCAGTTTCAGATTTTAATTTACGAAAAAGTCGCATTATTTATCTTCTTAGAGAGACAGGCTTAAAGAGGACAGAACAGGCCTGATTAAATGTAGCAAGGGTGGTACAATTTCTTTGGAACCTGATAATTTGGGATTTGATAATTCACTTAAAGGTGTGGGGACGGATGAAAGGGCTAGCATGAAGCATTTGGTGGCTTTAAGAACACCTTATAATCCCAGAATACTGTTATTCATGCTGGTACCCTTATAGACAGCAATTAACATCCAAAATATCTTCACAATTCAGGCTGATAGTTGAATGAAGTTTTACATTGGAGTCACGCTGATTTAGAGTTCTCATAAAGAGACTATATATATTATAAACTTACTGTGATAAAAGTGAAATACACTTAATTGATTGGTGTTTAACGTTAAAGACCAATTAAACATAACATTATCTTTATAGTAATACATATTTTTGGGTTGTGTTGCTGTATACTGGTTTGAAAACGAGAGCGTTATATGTAGGTGAAATACAACTATGAACGACATTAATCACCAAGCAATCAGTCACGTATACTCCCACAATATTTCGTTTGATGATATTTCCAAAAAATTCCTGGCGGTTGTATTGCTTCGAAGATACAGATTTGACAGGTTAAAAAAAACACCCAATCCAGTAAAAAAGTCATTTCATCGGCAAAAAGTCGTCCTAAGTCTAAAATAAGTGTTTATTGATTCCTTGTCCCGTAGTGCTTTCAACTATAATAACATTTGGTTTCCTCGTTGACAATTTTGCGAATACAATTGGCAAATCCAAGTTTCTGTTCAAACACTTTAGTATTTCTGTTGCCTAAAGTAGAGCTACATAACTAAATTTAGACAATTGGGACAGTTTGTCGTAGCTGGTGTTGGGAGGGAGCGTACTGTGCTATGGTATCAAGAAGCCGATCTGTGGGTGTTATCCTTCACCCATTGGGACGACACGCCTTGTCATATTTTATATATTAGCGAAATAAACTAGTGGGCTATACGGTGTAAAACTAAACCACAATCAAACAAACAAAACAATCATAAGCACTTTGTTTTCGAGCGTGCTGCCTTATTTCGGAAACAGATTTTACCAGAATGCTCATAGCTTCAAATGGATTGAATTGATATGATATGCATTCTCAGAATTTCTCGTATTTCATTCTACCTTGTACTATGTAGCCTGTATAGCTTATCGTGATTAAGTTTTCAAGATTACTTTTTAACCTGGACCAACCTAGAGGGTTGGCGAAGACCTAAGTTGTTCAGTATTGGATGATGGAGAGATAATCCCACAGCCAACTTAATCGTATAGGTCTACTCTGTGAGAATCGTATTGGATTTTACATGAGCTGGTTATATATTCTGAAGGCGGATACGAGCGTAGTAGCCCTGGATTGCTTATTAATTAACAGTTTGAAGGAAATCGTTTATACCGACCGCGAAGTTATTACTAGTTCGCTTTTAGTATAAACGACTTCATTCCAACTGCTGTCAAGTAATCCAATGCGATCGGCGCGTTCGTGTTCGCCTTCCGAATAACCAGACAGTTAATCGCTATATCGGCAATATATATATTTTTATTTATCTTGTTGCCTATATATATCCCGCGTGCTGTTCTGTTTTACCTTCAAATATTTAATATATACTTAGGCCTACGCTTTGAACCAATAAACCAATCATAATCGGAATGAATAATATCAGCAATCAATCAATCAATCAGTGATCTAGACAAGCACTACCTCCAACCAATAAACCACCATACAAGCAATCAGACTGTAAGAATTGCATTTTTGATTCCTTTTAAAATTAAATTGCTCTTAAGGCTGCAGATTATGTCACTGCGCTTAAATTTTCGTTTGCCTTTATAAATACCTATAAGAGCGGTTTGATTAATTTCCGTAGATATAGCTAACACTAGAGTAATCTAATTCCTTTTATCATGCCAGAAATTAAGATATGGACAAGTTGTTAATATGTACAAAAAGTCACAGTTTATTTGACCCGCGTGCACCAAGATATTGGTATAAAAATAAACTCTACCAATACACAAGAGCATTGTGGGAAACAGTTATACATACTTCTTAAAGTCTGAGACGCCATATTGGAAAAGATGGAAACATACTTTTAACATTGCGAGTAGACATTGGAACAAAACAAAAATTAGCTCAATTCATACAACATAGATTTTGTTCTACTGTACTTCTTTTATTGCCTGAATTCGTTCTTGTTTGGGAGCATAGTAAGTCAGAAATATGTTTCTTAGATTTTGTTGGAAAAAATCTTTTATCATCGCCATCGAAATCGATTTTCAAATCACAGGTTTATATAAAAGATCTTTAATCTTCAAAATGTGACCCAATTTCTGATTATAAATAGGATTTAGGATCGTTGCTTATTTTTTAAAATAAAAACACAGACATGATGTAAAACATTCGCCAGTCTTAACACTTTCAAGGTGGAGTTGTCGCTAGGTGGTGTAATGTCCTCTTCCAGTCTTGCGCTTAGATGGCAAAGACGCAAATATATCGTTTTAAAATAAAACGGTTAGAAATAAAGACCCTTTTAGACAGGAAGACATTTGTTTGAGTCTTTGTAAAAGTTCTAAAATAGCAGTTAGTTTAGAAGCATTTGCGGTGGACAATGGATGGACCAGATTCGTCATATTCCTGCTTGCTGATCCACATCTGTTGGAAGGTGGAGAGAGAAGCTAAGATGGAGCCACCGATCCAGACGGAGTATTTCCTCTCTGGTGGAGCAATGATCTTGATCTTCATTGTGCTTGGGGCGAGGGATGTGATCTCCTTCTGCATACGATCAGCAATACCGGGGAACATGGTGGTGCCTCCAGACAAGACTGTGTTGGCGTAGAGGTCCTTACGGATGTCGACGTCGCACTTCATGATGGAGTTGTATGTGGTCTCGTGGATACCAGCAGATTCCATACCCAAGAAGGCTGGTTGGAAGAGGGACTCGGGACACCTGAATCTCTCGTTACCAATGGTGATGACTTGACCGTCGGGAAGTTCGTAGCTCTTCTCCAGGGAGGATGATGAAGCGGCGGTGGCCATTTCCTGCTCGAAGTCCAAGGCAACGTAGCACAATTTTTCCTTAATGTCTCTTACGATTTCTCTCTCAGCTGTGGTTGTGAATGAATAACCACGTTCTGTGAGGATCTTCATCAAGTAATCGGTAAGATCTCTGCCAGCCAAGTCAAGACGGAGGATGGCGTGGGGGAGAGCGTAACCCTCGTAGATGGGGACGGTGTGGGTGACACCATCTCCGGAGTCGAGCACAATACCTGTGGTACGACCGGAAGCGTACAGGGAGAGGACAGCCTGGATAGCGACGTACATAGCTGGGGCGTTGAAGGTCTCAAACATGATCTGTGTCATCTTTTCTCTGTTGGCTTTGGGGTTAAGTGGGGCCTCTGTCAAGAGGACGGGGTGCTCCTCTGGGGCTACACGGAGTTCATTGTAGAAGGTGTGATGCCAGATCTTCTCCATATCGTCCCAGTTGGTGACGATACCGTGCTCAATTGGGTATTTCAGGGTGAGGATACCTCTCTTGCTCTGGGCCTCGTCTCCTACGTAGCTGTCCTTCTGTCCCATACCAACCATGACACCCTGGCAGAGAAAAGAAGACAATCATCAGTAATGACAACAAAACGTAATAGATTCCACGGTACCTCGAAATTACCCCGAAAGAAGGAGTAAAAGAGTTTTTGTTTCGTCTGTTGTTTAGTTTTATTATTTTAGCAACTAAATGATTGTTACGTGGGGGCATTTATACAAATTGTTTTGGTCCAAAACAGAAACGTAAAGTAAATCTAATTCACAGCTCTGGCACGGAGAGCATTTTGTTATTACAGGCGGTGACGTAGGGTTACGGACTCAAATAACTGCGTATGAATTCCTTGCTCTATCTATATATCCAAACTAACTCGATTTAGTTCAGCATGTAGGCCTATATATACCTACGTGTCTTTATACTCATTATATATTACAAAGACCAAAGTCACAACTCCGAGAAACGACAAGATACCCATGTTAAATAAACCGAATTATAGAAACTTAACATGCGTATCATGTCGTTTCTCGGAGTTGTGACTTTGGTCTACTATGTCAAATTTTTCAGTGGGAATCACAGTATATATATTACAATGACAGAAAATTTAATTTTTAGGAATTATTAAAGCTTCTCAAAATTATAAGGCGATCAATGCAGATTTCAGATTTAATTCATTGATGAACTGAAGACCTATAGTAGGGCCTACTAAAATTATACAATGTCCATTTTATAGTTTGTAATATTAATCTGGTAATCTACAATTCTGAATCTCAACAAAAATGAATAGTGAGAGAGGTAGGCTATATTTGGGAATTTAAAATCCCATCAGCCGAAGTTAAAGTCAAGCCATGGCAAAACTTGATGAAAGCCACATGGTGAATTGGGACACAGGGCTACAAGTTATCAGCCTCTGTAGAATTGTTCAAGGAGTTACAAATCCCTCATGAAACCCGATGCCCGTTGAAGGCGATTCGGTGTTGTAAGACATGCCGGCTTATTGCTGTGCCAGTCAATGGGAGTGGTTGCCAAGAGGTCACGAGCTAAACTATAAGCGTCACGTGATACTCTCAGCCAATAGATTGCCTTATTTGTCCGTTGCTCTGGGAAACCAGTTCCACGTGCTTGTCGGCGCCAGTATCAAACCAATGTCCTTCTAAGGAGTTTTAACGAAAGCGCTTTAAACATCTGACTCATTACGAACTTTTTAAAAACGCATACTTTTTTGTTTTAAATTTACACTTTTGTGGCACTCCCTTTTCTAGTTTTTCAACCATTAAATCCTACGTTCATTTATACTATAAGTATATGCACCTATGTTTCATAGTGGCAAAACACTATCTTGCCGGTGTCGTCAGTAAGATAACAATTACGAATATACAAATTTGTTTCAATTGGGCAAATGTTAGCTTCTGTATTAAAATTTCCATAGCGCCATTTGAATTTTCCAAATATTTAACAAAAATTCAATTTAAAACTTTGATTTCGAATTAGACATTGTACCCTATTTTTATAATTAAAGATGTTCTTTTTTTCCCATTAAGAAACAATTCTAAATTCATCTGATTCAGATCTGTGCCGTTACAATTTTCGAGACAGTTATGGCTTTGTAAAGTATTCATGTTATAAAGTTCTTGGTGTTTTCTCTGTGCTACAAGTCAGTCTTTATGTTAAATACGCCACGATAGATTTTTTGAATACTTCATTTAATATTAGAATTAACACCGATTACTTTAGCATAATATATTAAAGTGACAACTGTAGAGAATAACTATAACAATTCATTATGACTATATATTTCCGTTTATTTAAACCTTCTTTAAATCATTCGGCAATCACTGCTGCATATATAGATGCAGATTTCTGTATCATTATTAGTCTATGTATCCGTATTCAGATGGTTTAAATACACCGACATTTAGTCATAATGAATTGTTCATCATTCTTTGCAGATTGGAGTCAATAATACTATTTTTAAGTGATCGGACATCCAGAATAAAGCCTGGCTTATTCATTTGGATAAAGCAGGAATAGGCTGGTCGGTTTGGTTAAATTAATAATGCGTAGGCTATAATCCTACCATTTATTGGAACATTAGCTTTGAGTTAATCTATTAAGAATACCAGTAGATCCAAACTAAGATAAACTTTATGATTTATACCATAATGATACTTCAAATGTTCAAATAAGTTAACTATTAACTAGCCCTAGAAAATGGGCTCATGTTTGAATTCATAACCTTCTATAAGTATTAAGTAATAAGTTCCAGTCGGAGCTAACTCTTGTCTATATGTGATCGAATACGAATCTCGTTGTACTGCTTCACAGCCTTTCAGCCTATCATGCAGATAACTTTCATATCAAGATTCAAGATTGACTAATAATGTTGTAGATTTAGTTAATTTAAAATGCGACTTTGAAGCCAAGTTTAAAGTGGGTTTTTTTTCTGTTTAAGAAAATTGCTATGGTATCATACATTCGAGTTCAACTTTGAAAGATATCATTTTGTTAAGGCAAAACTTTATACGTAAAATGTTTTCATAAGAATTTCAATCAAATTAGACACTGCAAAATTTAGACACAGAAAATTTAGATGAATCTCATTCACAAATTAATAAAGCTAACGTGGAAAATTTTAAACTAAGCTAATTTACAAAATAAGATAGACTGTACCTGATGTCTAGGGCGACCGACGATTGAGGGGAAGACAGCACGGGGAGCATCGTCTCCGGCGAACCCGGCTTTGCACATACCGGATCCATTGTCTACCACTAAAGCGGCAACTTCGTCGTCACACATGTTTGTATGTTAAAGTAGAGAGCTCCCGAAACTAAGACACAAGCTACTGGTATCCTCACTGTCTTGTAAGACTGGTGATGCTAACTGACTTTTCCAACGCTTTTATTTGCCGTCCCAACAACTTTCCGAGAATCCCCCCATCTCATAGAATAGCGATCGCCATATATGGTCATAGGGGTACAGCGGACAGCACCGAGAAAGAACGACGATTTGGAGCTTGCGCTGAACTGCTGTATTCTGGGTATTGGGAGGTGAGAGGTCATGGGGGGATGGGGTATCTGACCTGTTTTGGCTATTAATTGGGAGGCCCTGACTTAACGCGTTACTATAGAAACCGCCCCTTGTCCAGTACCCCAAGGGGCAGACGAATTCCACAACCATCCTACCACTGTATTTGACTGCTTAACCTGAGTTTTTAGTACTTTTGTTTCTTTGGTGACACGTTTAGAAGCTCATTGACCCCCTCCCTCTCCACCTCGTCGCCCAGTCATCCCACCCTGATGAATCGGTCTACATCAAGGTCATATATATATATATTGTGAACACAACTGTTTTGTTTTAATGTTTTTATTAAATATAATATAGGTATTGTGTACCAATTTAAAGAAAGAATTTATAGCTTGTTTCTGAGGAACTAAGATGAAAACTATATGAAAAAACTGTTCACATTTTACATTCTAAACATATTATCTGGTAACAACGAAAAGCCCTTAGCTGACATTCAATGTCATTTTGTAAATTGTTTTCCAATTTGTCAATGTATTAAATCCACTGGGCCTACAGCATTGTAATTTACATATCAATGCTGAGGTTGATTTCATCTTGATTGTAAAACAACATAGATTGCAGTAATATGATTTACACATAAATATAATGTATATCATTTTGTATAGTAAGTTCGATTAGTTTTATTACCACGGTGATTAATATTGTAAACACAAGTTTTAAAAATAATATTTGTATCTCTTTTTCAATTTCTAAATCAGGTTATTATAAACAAAAGTATGCAATTTTATTTTTGTTGCTTTTTATAGGCTGTTAAACTTTTATAACACTTTTTTTTATAACGATTTAATAGCGTTAATTTTTTTTGCATATAGTATATATTTTGTGAAAATGCAATGGATTTAGTTATACATAGTTTATTGTGGTTACTATATATTCTACAAAAATACTTCTTTTTCATAATATTTATTTTATATAATTTTTTCTTCCCAATTCTGAATAAGGTGGCTGCATAATAAGTTAGCCATTCTATTTAAGTTACCATTATACATATAAACATTGTAAACTTAATTTTTATAAAACTAAGTTTATCCCTTTCTTTTTAAATTCTAAATCAAGATAGGTCTCTTTTCTATATAGCCGACATAATTTACTGGGCTATTTTATTTTAGTAAAAGCAGTGTGATATACTACATCGTCGAAACGGAGAGCTTGACCACCTAATCTAGTCACTAAAGTTATATTGAATAACATTATCATAAGGTATTTCCTATTCAACCGATGCAGTAAGCTTTAGTCTGGCGGTTCGTGGAAACCGTTCATCTTAAGATAGTAGTATATGTCCTTACAAGTTAACCCTCCTCCCCCTCCCCCTACTAACCAGCTTACACAGAACATCTAAGCTAACTCCTATATACTGACTGTGTGTGTCGGAATTCGCTGGTCTATTTCTGAGCTTCTGGCGCTGTAGGCCTATAGTTCTAAGATTGGAAGCTTATTTTAACCACGATTTTCTAAGAAACGCTGCACTTCTTCAGTCGTTTATCTGGGTATAGTATAGAATATGGAAAATATTTACTCATTCAGCCATTCGTAGGTTGTATGTATTTTTTTTTTATAAATGCAGAGAAAGAAAACGTGACATTTGCCTCCACCGGGGATCGAACCAGTATACGTATCGGTCAAAGGTGCGTTTCAATGTAGTCAAATTTTATTCCTTTCAAACAATCTCTCAAAAACGAAATCCGAACGTTTAACGAGGTCATCATTTATAATATCTTAATACTGCACCCGTTATAAATTATTTATGTTATTTTATTACATCCAAAAGATTCATAGCGTTACATGCGTCTCATCACACATGCATGTGCAGATGGCATAGTATTCCGTCAAATGTGTGGTTTGTTTTTGTCTTATTGTTGTTGTTTTTTGTTGTGAAGTATTTTCTTTTCCTTAAGAGAGAGTTTTCGGCCGGCTCGACAAAATAGAAGCTCAGCATAATAATTTGTTTATGATGAAAACATTGCCAGTGCAGCAATATGTAATAAACCGACTCAGCAAAGTGTGGGTAGAATTATTGGTAGGCGGGATACTATATGCCAACTCGGTCAATAAGTCACTTCGTATTGCCCTGCCTCTTGCCTTACTCTGTTCGTGAGACAGGATTCCGATTGTTTCATCATTATGTTTATATATATAATTAAGCTAAAATAGCATAAGATTAAACTAAATCTTAAAGCAAGACCTGAATACAATATATTTAAGCATGTTGTTACCCGTTTAACCCTAATTTCAAACGCTCGGAAAATTCTGAAAATGTTCAATAAGCAGCCGAACCATGACTCGATCGTACCCAAACAGCTCCGTCTTGGTATATTTAAAAGACTCGCTTCCATCTCGAGGTTTAGAAGAATACCAGCATTTAAATGTGTTGACAAGCCATCTTTGTTGATGCAGTGGTATTGTGTCCCTGGCACTGTTAACATGACGTATATAGATGTGCCCCCATTACCATGTTAACATAACGTAGATGTGTCCCCATGTTAACAGGGCTATATTGTGTCCCCCAAAATGTGCTGGAGGACGAATCCTCTGAATTTTAGGCTACCACCAAAATCTGGCAAAAAGTCGCCGGACCTGATATATTTGGAGTCGGTAAAAGGCAGAAAATTTTTTTTGCCCTCATTTTAGGCGTACAACAAAATGGATGGTCAATCCCTCTGAGTCACAGACACGACAGAAGGGAGAATGATTGGATTATCCATGTTAGAATGCTCATAATTATGTAGTATTCCGCGTATACCATTTTGTAACCAAAGTACTATCTAGCTCTTCAACACAGACTAGAGCCTGGTGACATGTCAAGCTTTCGGTTTCGTGCACTATTTCCAAGGCTGGAAAACCCCGTTTACAGAAAACATCTTCCTTGGGTATATACATTCGTGTAAAAGTGTATCATGGGTTTGACATCATATTTACATGTATGATAGTAAAGATTTTAAAACATTGAATTACTCTGTTGTCGTACGACATCGTCATATGAGCCCTGTGAATTCTTAGAGTAGTAATTCGCCGATTAACGACCGCATAATTTGCTTCAATTTGATGCATAACACTACACAAAACGGAGCCTCTGTGTCCAAGCTGGTTATATACCGGCGAAGGTTTTAATCAAATGCGCGTATACCTGACACGGTTGTGACGTCATAGGCTCTGCACAGGAACGGTGTACATGGCTGGTACTAATATCGCTTTCGTTTTTGTGCTATAAATACCAAGTAGTTATCCCACTCAGCATCTGGTGTAGGATTTACATGCAGTTTGATGAGATCTCGTCCGTATATATTGTGTGTATGTTGAAAGTTTAATGGGGTTTATTATCGTACATTATTAGTTGTACAGGCTAATTCATTCATGTAAACAGACAGTATATGTCAGTCTTATGAGGGAAAAAAAATCAACCCGCAAGACTAGAAATTAACAACAAGACACCGTACCATGGGTGGCAATCATTATTGTATAAGGTGTTGACGATCTTGTTGTGGATCTGAACTGAACCATACACTGTAAAAACCAAATGTTTAAAAGTTAAACACTTGTATGCATCAATTATTAAACGTCTTTACTTCAAATGTGAGTGTTAAAATGGTAAACACTAAAGCGATTGGTAGTTATAAACATCTTAATGTTTATTATTTAAACTCCTTCGTTTTTTTTAAACATTTAGTGTTTAAAGGAAATTTCATTCTTAAAAGTGAAATTTTTACTATAGCTATTGCTAGTTGAAGACCATTGGGGTTTTATAATGGATGTATGGTTAGACACATGTTTAAGTGATTAATAACTTAATACCAATTCTACACAAAGGTGTTGAAATAATCAATAATCATACATTTTTTTTTATTTTTAGTCGCTTCAGTGTTTATCACTTCAACACTTAGATGTTTAAAAGCTGAACATGAATGAAACTATTAACAGTAGAGAGTTTAATAGTTTATGTATAAAGGCGTTCAGCTTTCAAACACTTCATTTTTACAGTGTAGGCCTAGGCCTACTGTTACGTGGAGACTGTTAATAAACATTTTAGCCTATACTGTCTTATTCACGATTTTGTATCTGGGATTTTTTCTACCTTTCACTGACCTGAATCCTGACAAATTGAATACTTCCTGCGACAACCCTTTTCTCCCATTATTTGTTGTTGTTTATGGTTTGCCAGTTGAATGTCAGAATTAATAAATAAACAAAAAGTGCTTTAGAGAATTACACTTTAAAAAACGAGAACACTTATTATAAACACTTTTTGTCCCCAGTTTTAAAACAGTTTTCTCAATAAAAACACTTAAATATAAGCCCTTAACGTACACTCAAAGCGTAAGTGTTTCAAATTAAAACACTTGATAAACACTTTTTGTCCCTAAAACGCTTTATGGACAAAACGGCTTAAGTGTTTAAAATGTAAAGCACATAGCAGGGACATACAGTGTTTTGATTTGTAACACTAAAACGTTTTTATTGAGACAATCAACTGTTTTTAAAGTAGAACAAAAAGGGTTTATAATAAGTGTTCTCGTTTTGTACAGTGTAGTAGGCCTACACCGAGGCACGGTTCATCCGGTTACGTATAGCCTTATTGCTTATCCGTTCATCCGGACTGAAATCATTTAACTAACTAATGCGCGTAGACACGAACAAATCTGAAATCATCTTGTCACATCGTTTAAAAAGTGCCAAAGTTATCAAATACAATCTTTTAGCGATTTTTGAATAACACTCTTATAGTCTATAAAGTCTAGCTATCTTAATTTAGATCGTGCTACATAATTTTTTAAATATATAATGAAAGAGTCAGAATACAGTAAATAGCCAGGTTAATCTGAAGAAGAAAACAGAAAGATTGTGACAATTTAAAAACGAAAAAGAATTCTATATAGATCTATTTGAAATTATTTTCAACATATGTAAAAATCAATTTCACATTTTTTCACAATTTCACAACTTTTTTTGTAAAAATGCAAAAATAATTCTACATACGTAGAATAAATGTAGAGGTGATATAACGTCCTGTTATAGCCGAAACGGTGTCTTGTTCGGCAAAATCATAAGTTTATGAGGATTCTAAGAGAATAGTTATATTAAACTGAGCGAGATGCAATCAGACTCAGTTTGCTTACTGATATATTGACTAAACTCGACTGATTCTCAGGTCATCTCCCAACTGTTTTGGGATTGAAAGCTGGTTCCGAAACAAAGAATGCCAAGTTATATAGGAGACATTTAAATCATCTGAAGCAAGCTTAGTGTATAATAAGGAACAAGATGTAGTCTGTCGTAAATGCATTTGATGTTAAGTGTATATGATGTTATGTTAAGTTACATAAGATTCACGAATAACGTTTGAAATTAGTCATATATTCTTACATATAATTTACAGGGAACAATGGATTACAGAATAATAAGCTGGATAATTAGGCCTATGTCTTCTCAATCAATGTATTTTCTATATAAATTGAACGCTTGGATTTAAGGCCTAAAATTCAAATATTGAATATATTCAATATTTGAATTATAGGCCTATTTAATAGTGTGAATGTAGGTGATTACGCAGGGCCTACACTAAAAAAAAATACTTTGTTGAAAACAACAGATTGCTCTTTTTTATGGCAATTGACACAGTACTCTGTTGAAAATAGTGGACTATGTTCCATTCCACAACAGAATATTGTGTTAAATAAATTATCCAATTATTACAAACGTCCTTTCAAAATAACATTGGATTTCCCAAGGTAGATAGACGAAATGTAACTTAATCGAATTTGTTTTTCTCTTATATTCTTTGTTTGATTGCATGACATTTATCGTTCTACTGGAGTTTTCGCTGACAGGCATAAATTTATTTCACTATATTTCCTTAAATATTAAAACTGACATAGCTAGCTTTTTACATGAGCACTGAGATTTCCCAACTCCAAAATTTTAGTTGAACTGAAATGTCAAATGATACCAGAAATCGATAAAACCATCGAAAAGATAACTTGGTGAGTTACATTTTGTAACCATCATGTACTATCTAACTTTTCAACGCAGACTAGAACTTTGGGACAAATATAGGCGACATGTCAAACTTTCACTTTCGTGCACTAATTTTAAGGCGGGAAACCCCCTTTTACGGAAAAGCATATCCGTTGGAAATCTTTGTGAATGTGTATAGTTTGTCAAAAAATAATAAATAGAATGTCAGTCTAAGCACAATTACATTTGATCGTAAGGATTTAAAAAAAATTGAATTACTATATGTTGTCGTATGACATCGTCATCATGTAGGCCGTGCATATTCTTCGAGCAGTAATTCGCCGATTGACGACCGCATAATTTGCTTCAATTTGATGCATATCACTACGTAAAATGGAGCCTCTATGTGACCAAGTCGGTTATATACCGGTTAAAGTTTGAATAAAATGGGTGAGTTCCGCAAGTTAAAATTCGAGTTATTAACTAACTCGAAATTTCGATCTTTTTCTCAATTGGTCCTAATGTTCTTTCGTACCAGTTAATACTGGTCGGTAGTAGATAAGGTCGCT
>JAVFBY010412155.1:0-14626 GCA_034781015.1 Tonicella lineata
ACTACTGCCTAGGCGCATGCGCGCCAAACTCCCCACAGCTAAATTCGTATATGAAGTCTATAAATAACCACGATGACCTGCTTTTCTGACAGCAATTGATTACTTCACCCATGCATGGCGAATGGGTAGCTCATCAACTCCTGGTAGATCTTCATTATACAACTTAAAATGAACGAATTACAACAGATCGCGATAAACGCTTTCTTGGATGGACATAATTTCTGCTTTACTGGACAGGCAGGCTCTGGCAAAACTTTTTGTGTCAAGAAAATGAAAGAATTGAGTGACAAATCTGTGGCTATAACATGCACAACGGGTAAGTAAACAAATCTACTTTCTTGTTGTTCAGTCTATTTATCTTACCAGGTCTGGTCAAAGATATTTATTTGTTTTTAAAAATGTTTTTATGTATGTATTTATATGTAAAATTGTGCCTAAGTTACTTCGTATTAAAGAGAGAAATTTAAAATGAACTTCAAGTTTATTTTTTGATAATTAAAATTTAAACTTGTTTGTAATTGAAGGCCTGAAATATGGTATATAACATACAGCAGATGGATTAAATAATTAATGCATTATGTTTATTTAATTGCCATAATAAACACCAAGGAAGGATATCTAGCTTTAACCTAAAGCCTTATTTGAAGTTTAATTACTGACATTTGTTCAGTCTTACTGAGGTCCACTAGATACCGCTTAAAACACTAAAACTATTCATAAAAGGAAACACTGCAAGTTTCTTTATTTTTTCCAAATAGAAAAGTTATGAACTTTCCATTTTAGTCATAAACTGAAAGTATTGATTTCCCATTTTTCTTAAAAATCAAAGTAAATGATTGTATCTGTTGTCATTGCTCAATAAATAAATAAATACTTGAAGCCTACTCATGCCACAACTTGCACGCCTCCAACTATGATAACTGGACAAATCTTCAAGCCTTCTAGAGTGCTTTATTGAGTAATTACAATAACACATAATGTTGCATTGTATATTTTAGGCAAAGAAATATCAATTTAAAGCTGGTATAAATTATGTGCTTATATTGTTTAAGCTTCCATCTCATTCATTTATAGTGGGGCTGTATATTATAAAGCGGCTGGCAGGTGTTTGAACAGAGGTTTATAAGTGCTACAATGATTTTGGTTTCCTTTGTTTTCATTTCTTAAAAATGAACTTGCATATTTTTATTACCCTTTCAAGATTACATTTTTTACCTTCATATTCCATTGCTACTCGTTTTAAAATCAAATATGAACATTAAACATTTAGACTATTAGCAACAGGTTTACCTTTGTAGGCTACATGTTATTGTAGAAGTATTTTAACTGTAAGTGAAATTAAAATTGTATTTACCAAGGTGTAAAGATTGAACCTCAGTTAGAACTTATAAATATCTACTACGGTAAAAATTATATTTACGTCTGTCAAAATACTTTAACTTGAGTATAAATTAGATCTCTGAGGCAGCAAATATAAAATAATAATTGCACAAAAACAACTCTGACAATATTAACATGAAAGTTTAATCATGTTTGTAAGTTCAATTGGTTTCGTTCAATTTACTAGTGCATATATACCATTTTAATGTGTGCATATCAAAACAAAAGACTAAGTAGACCTTTATGTTTTTAATCATTTAAAATATGTTTTGTGATTGCAATGATATCTTCACTGTGAAAACAAGCGACACCCCCACCCTCCTCCTCAAAACCTGAATGTTACCAATACACATGTGTCAATGGTGACACTTGAGACCTATGTGTCAATGTTGACACATGTGTATTATAATGCACTTGGCTGAACCATGTCTAAAGTCTAAATAGCTAACCAAACAGTGTACCAGACCAGTACACAATATCTTACAGATAATAGACAAATTGGAGCCAAGGAAGTCTTAAACAAATGAACAAAGTTTAATAAACAGATTTATGGGACAAAGGTAGATATACAATGTACATTGTCATACATGTACATGTGTGGGATTACAGAATGATCATCAGATGAATGTTATCTAAAGGTAATTAACTAGCTACAAAAGCTGGTGCCACTTACTACCATCTTAAGATAATAAGTACATATTGATAACTTGTTTAAAATGCATTTAGTACATATTTATATAATATTTTCACATGCTCATGGCACATGCAATTCTTATACTACAACATCATTGTATTTTGCTAATTTACATTATATAAATAAAGATGCAGAAAATGTACACATTAAATTGTTTGTTCTATTGGTGTTTACTGAATGCCATGCTCAAGGTTATTTCACTCCCGTCAGTCCAATGGGTGACAACAAACAAGAAATCATTTTTCTGATACCCCCTTATCTCTGAAAGCACCAATGCATCACTAACCACTCACAGGTTACATTTTAAAGTTGTGGTAATGATCAAAAAGTATGGTATACATGACCAGGACACAAAATACTAAGCAGCCTGATAATAGCCCCCCAAAATGGCATGTTTTAGCCAAAGCAAAGTTAAAAATGGTCAGATAAATTAAAAAAATTACAAAAAAAAGCCAAATACTGTAGCTGTTAAATGTAATTAAAAAAAAATGTTCAGTTAATGCAAGATGCATGAATCAAACTCTTATAGTTCCTAACTTTTCACAGCCAAAGAATTATGAAAATCTAAACATTCACATTGATAAAAATGGCAATCTTTTCCTGAAAATAGCTAGCCATTTATTGTTTGGTCAGCGATTTTTAGCTAAAGAGAAAAGTTAACATTCCATAGCACCATGCGGTACATGTATTTGTAAAAAGGAGTTAAATAATCTGAAATATAATTATTAATGAATTATTGTTCACCATACTGTGTATGACTAACATGATGCTTAACAAAAATTTATAAAAAAGCTAAAAATCGACTGAAACAAATCAATTTGAACAGGGTTTTGACTTTTCTATATTTTTCTAGTATGGCCCAAAGTGTAAGCTTTCAGAAAATATCAACCTCGAGAATGTGCAATATAATGGGCAAAAATGACAATAAAGTTGATAAAATCTATAATGCGATACTAGAAAAATATAGAAAAGTCAGAACCCTGTTCAAATTGATTTGTTTCAGTCGATTTTTAGCCTAAATTGCGCAGTAGGCTATAGCCTCTTCAAGAAATGTTAGTGAAAAAAAAATTATTGCATTTGTTTTTAATACACACTTGTACAATCCTTTTATGATGTCATTAAGTTTTACATATTTATATACAATATTATGACATTATTATAACATTTTACAGTATAAGGATAAAGGTTATTCTGGGTGCCTTCAATTTTTCCGATTACAAAACAGCCAAAATGTAAATATGTGACAAAAGACACACACCTTAAAAGCTGTAATGCCTGTAAAATTTAAGATAGATAACATAAAAATATATTTTGTAGGCCTGTGCTGTAATGTTTTCTGGCATAACTACAAAATTGGTCCTACCATTTGCATTTTATTTTGCTTTGTCGATTGTTTTATACATATTTAGAGAACATTTGATTTCTCATTTCTCTAAAAGTGTAGAAAATGCAATCCTAAAAAATGGTATATGCCTTTCAAAAGTTATAAGTTACAGTACTAAGTATCAGTAAATGATAAAGTGGTTTAAAAAAAAGCAGAACCAGTGTAGGCCTACATGTAGATCCATCAATATTATGTTAATATAAATTAACCTCCTGCTAATGTTGACAACTGATCTGACAAATGTGTTAGAATTTCTCATATAATAAAACACTTACTTTTTACCAGGAGATTATGCTGTTGATATTGGGTTAATATGTTGTTATAATCCAAGAAAACGCCTTGGTCTATATCTTTTCTTTGGGTCAATTACACAGCAAAATCGCCTGGAAAACATCCATACATGTAACTGTATAGTGTCCAGTAGATCCACAAATCAACTGATAAAATAACAAAATTGCTACTCTGAAAAGATTCATCTTGTGTCCAATATTTTGTCTTTTTATTGTCATTACCAGGGAATATGAGTATATTTCATATCATATTCCCTGATGATGACTTAATAAAAAGTCAAAATTTCTGATATCAAGAGGAATCTTTTCGGAGTTGCAATTTTGATATATTGTCTGTTTCTCCACTTTGACATTTTTCCACATGTAGTTGGATTACATAGTGTATATATTTTGATAATAAAAGCATTTATTTACTGGATTCAATCTATTCTAACCTGTACAGTCCTCACATCATGTACGGTCACCGTCTATTTACACTGTAGGTGCGTTGTGATTCTATTTCTTTTTAATTGTTAAGATAATGCAATAAGGTATCAGAAGGAATACATCATCTGTACATCAAGACGAGGGGCTTTAATGTGTGAAATAAAATGGGTGAAAGCTTATTGTGCATACATTTAGCATATATCCATAGAATAGTTATAGGTGAAAAAAAAGACCCACCCGGCCTTATTGTATTTTTGGTGGGCCTTTTGTGTATACATGTAACATTTATATATATCCCTAGAATATATAGACAGAGGTAAAAATAGGCCCAACCCTATTGTATTTTTATAAATGCAGATACAGAAAATGTGACATGCCTCCATCTTCACATTAATTTATTAAAAGTCTCTTGTCTTTATGTAGCATACGGTACCTGTTAAACAGGTAAATAGGTTTACTTACCAAGTAAGCATATTTCATATAAGAGATAAGTTGGACCTTGAAGCCTGTTTTACGATGTTACCGATATTAACAAATTCCTCTGTGACGTCATTAATGTGAGTTGGATTCAAATACATTTTGCGTCATGAAACCGACATCAGGATCCAAACTTATCTCCCTTTCCAACATGTAGGGGTCCCTTATTAGTATTATATAGTGTTAAAAAAGTATTTTACAAAATCATCATGTGCCATACGACAACAAAGTGATGTCTTTTTTTTAAATGACGTTGTCACTTTATGGCAAGATGGGGCAAACTGTTTAAATACATTAACACTGCAGTACCAGGTATGTCAGTTTACAGAAAACTATAGCCTAGATGTAAACATTTCACTTTTGCAAAAAATAGTATTTCTAGTTATAGAAAAGCCATAACAGTTTAGTCACTTTGTCTTCCTAGTCTACAATATTTGATAACCAACCATGTTAAAAATGGCAAATTGACCCCACCTTGGCTTAGTCATGTAAGTGAAAACGTCATTTTGCAAAGGGACACTTAGTCTCACTCTGGTGTTGTAACGTCATACGCATGTACATTGTAGCTCAAAAGTCCTATATTGGTGGTTAAAGTAAAAAAATATATATCTGCACCCCCTTCTAGTTTCTGGTCGCAAATTGTTCTGTATGTTAGAGACAAAACATTAATTGGTAAAATCTAATTTGTTACCATCTATATTTCTTTATTTTTAGGTCTGGCATGCATGCAATATTCCAAAGCCAAAACCATTCATTCATGGGCTGGACTACAAGATGGCAGATTTACTACAAAAGAATTGATACAACAAGTGGAGAGCAATGAAAAATTCATAGACTGTAAAAGCAATATCCTGTCGACAGATATTTTGATCATTGATGAGATATCTATGTTGAGCAAAATATTATTTGAACAGCTTGAAGGACTTTGTAGAGCAATACATAAAACAGATAGGACTTTTGGTGGAATACAAGTCCTTGGAGTTGGCGACTTCTACCAACTACAACCTGTTCCATCTGTATATGGAGATAATGGAGACCCATGCATTGCATCAGATATCTGGAGAGTTGTTTTTCCCCACCACATCAACTTGACCCAGGTTGTTCGACAACATGAAGAACAGCTGGTCACTGCTGTCAGAGAGCTGGCACGTGGTGAACCATCACCAGCAACAAACATGCTTATGCTTGAGTTAGCAAGACCATTACCCCCAAGTAACAAAACAATACAGCTCTGTGCCAGAAACATTGATGTTGATTATAGGAACGACCAAATGCTAGCATCTGTAAAAGAAGATGCCTTTACGTTTGAGGCAGTGGACAGTGGCAATACAGTTGCATTGAAGAAAATTAAAGTACAGAAGTCTATAGCAATTAAAAAAGGTTGTCCAGTAGTCCTTCTTACAAACCTTCTATACCCACTAGTAAATGGTCTGGATGGAGAAGTTGTGGATGTTGACGATTCAGGGCCTCTGATTTATTTTCCTCAGGTGAAGATTACAAAGAAAATAGAGAGGTTCAAATTCACTGTCTACAACAGAGAGACTAAATCTAACTCAGCCACGAGATGGCAATTACCTCTGAAACTGTCATATGCCTTAACTATCCATCGGTCACAGGGTATGACTTTAGACTCTGTCATTGTTGATTGTAAGGGGGCATCACAACCAGGCCAGATAGCTGTGGCAGTGGGTAGGGCTAAGACAACAGGAGGTCTCAGAGTGTTGAACTACCACAACTCTCTGGCAACCAAACCAGCAGACATTATTTTAACTTATTACAATGTAAAGACAAATGAACTTATTGGACAGCCTGCCTCTTTTTGCTGTCACAACAAAGTGGATTCTTCTGGTACTAATGCACATGCTAATCAAGATTCAGGGTCAGATACTGAGTTTTCTGACTTCAATGCCAATGAGATTAATGAAGTTGATGAGATGTTTGCTTCTCTCGATGCCCAAGCTGCTGTAGCTACAGAATCATCACAACAAGTGGCAAGTTCATCATCAGGACAGACAGACACGGAACAGGACACATTTGATCCAACTCCTATTCTTACAGCACTTCTCTACAGCAACCCTGTAACAGAACAACAGCAGAAATTAAATCAGATAATTCAATCAGCTTCAGAAAAGGTGGTCGAATTCCGTGAGGCTGCCGTTGTTGTTTGGCGTCATATAAATACAGTGTATGACCAATGTAATGTAAGCACTAAAAGATCCTCTTCAGAACAGCAGACAACATCGACTAAAAATTTAAACAAGTTTAATGCAGAAGTATTTCAGTACATTAACAGAATTGAATCTGAAGGGACATTCAAAGGGATATTTCCTTCCCTTACAGCTGATGAAGTAACTTTCTGTTCAAAATTTACTCTACAAACAGCCAAATATGTAATTAAGTGTAAAGCTTCAGCTTCTTTTCTATCACGACAGGAATCATCTGGAAAACAAACAGTTAAAACAATGTCAGAAGATGGATCGGGTAAAGTTCGTTACATTGGTGGGATGTGTGTTGCAAAATTGAAGTATAAACTCATGAAGCAGTATCATGTGACTGTTCATTCTAAACAAAAGAAAAAGAAAAAAGAAGCTGAACAAAATCAACAGAAAATTAGAATGTTACAAGCAATGGAAACTTCATATGCAGAGTTGGCAATGGACTCAACATACAAACAATCTCTGTACCACACACAAAGGAAGCAAAATGAGCGAGCTTCCCTCACAAATATTACTGACAATGCCTTTCAATTTTTTATGGAACTGGAAACAGAGAGAGTGTCTTTAAGTACGAAGCAGATGGCACATGAACAAAAACAGAATGTTTTGACATTTTTAACAAGCAAAGTTCTTGCCAATGAAAATTTAAAGAGAAAGTTTAAAACTATATTTGAAATAGAAGAAATCAATCAATCTGCAAAAGAAGATCTCTTTGAGAGTATCGTCTCAAAATACATGAGTGTTGGAAACAACACTTTCCGGCAAGATCTTTTGAGATCATTCTCAAAGAAAAAAACACTAGCACACAGAGTCCAAATTTCGTCAACAAAAAAGTCCACCGTGTCATCAAGTGAGATAACTACACCCATGCCGGCAATAAATCTGAAAAGAAAAGGAAAAGGCAAAGGCAAAGGGAAAACAACAAAAAAGCAAAAGGTGAAACTTTCCTCAGAAGAACTTTTTTTTTGCCCAACATGTGGAAAATTGTATAAAGAAGACCAGGATTGGATTGAATGTGGAAATTGTTTGGACTGGTTTGACAGGAACTGCTCAAAACTTGTTAGTGAAGCGGACTGGAAGTCGTTTGTAGAAACAGACACTAAATGGTTCTGTGCAAATTGTTTAGGAAGCCGGAAACAATAAAGGTTAGTTAGAACTTTTTAACGTTTTTTCTGTTACCTTAAAGTTAATTAAACCCTTGGGAGAACTGTTTTCTTAGGTTTTTTCCTCAAGGACAGGTTTAGTGATAGGGGTGTGGATTCAGGGGTTCTCAATCCACAATTGCTAGTTCTTTTTCGTGAAGTCGAAGCTTGACCCAAAACAACAGCATTTATACCACTGCGGTAAGATGAGTAGTTGGGGTTTGTTGTGTTGCCATGGTGAATGCCTCTTTGTTGGCAGAATATGTTTTCAACTACATCCGTGTTTACACGCGCTGGAACAACCGAACTTGGATTGGGTCTTAAGATTTTTATAAAACAAAGCTGTCTCAATCCCAGAATGCAGCTTGAGATATCCTCTCTAGTTTGATCTGACATCATAGATTTCATTCTGCATGCAACTTCTTTTTTGAATTCTCTGGGGATTTCACTTACTGACTTCTGAACACATTCTTCCCAGGTAACAAACCATTCATTAACTTCTGTTAGGATAGTTAAACGTTCATCGTCATACCTATATACTGGTCGCTTATCGCGAAAGACTTTAATCAGTTTTGATGTATTTTCTAACAAGCAGATGACAGCAGAAAATAGTTCTCTATCTTACTCCCCAAGTGATGCACAATAACTCTGTAGATATATATAGATGTAAATTTTAAAGTTTAAAGTTAAAGTACACAAAAAAAAATAACCTAATGCAGGTGACATTATCGTGTGTTATGGGTAGGCCTAATGTCAGTGTAGTCTGGTTGACTTCACTGTTTGTTCAGCTTGAGACACTGTTTGCTCAAATGGTTAATTTTTTTTTTGCATTAATTTATACTGTTAATATATGCCATCTTTAGCCTCTGCACTGCAGTGGTATCACACTTGATATTTCTTTCCTTCTGTGTATATATTTCAGTGTATTTGAACATAAAATTGTCCATAAAACACACATTGCAAAATAAAACTTTTCTTCCTAATATGGATCACTGCACTATGTGTACAGGGTGATTTCACTATGTATTCAGTCTAAACACACTATTTGCTCAAACCAGTAGGTTAATTGTTTGGTGTACTGTACATGTAATAGAGCTGCCCGAGAGAAAAGACTTGTGGGTATTCACACCATTTGAACACAAAATACCTCTATCTTATTGACTCACAATACCCGATTATGCATATTGATTTGAATTTTATTTTGAAAAAGTAAATTGCACTAACTGAGAATTTGATTTAAAAAAAGACAAATTATTATTATGCTCTAAATTAACTGTCACAAGGAGCCAACAACCACTTGTATGAAGCCTAGTTATTGGCAAGCTTTAGAACGGACTATGCTTGAACTGACCTGACCTATGACACAGCATCAAAAGATTTAACATCTGCTCAATCTATAATTCAGTGAACTTTAAAGCATAAAGTGCAAGTACAGTGTAATCAGCCCCTGCAGGAGTATCTACATATATATTCACACTAGTAGGCTACATCAAATTCCACGGAATAGGAATAAGATAATCAGACTAAAATTCAAGACAATATAAAAAAGGTCAGCAGAAGTAACCAGGATGTTACTCCAGCCTCTCAAACTGCACTGCTTTACTAGTAGTTTTTACCCGCATGTCATTTCGATTGGGCAGCCCTAAACAAACTACAAATTGTATAGAGTGGAGGATTTCAATAGCTACATGTATCATTGCTTTAGTTTTCTACATTTAGATAAACAGGAAATTTTACAATAAAATGTACATTGTCAATACTTTTTAAAAATTCTGACACAATTTTTTGTTATGATTTTTTAAAGATGCAAATGTAGGGAAAAGAATTTTGCATGCCTCCACCAGGGATCAAACATGTGACATATTATTTTTACATGTATATTAATAGAGGGGCCTAATGTAAAACTTTGTTTTATTGAAGGCTTTCAACAATGTGTTCTCCATGTCATTGGGTTATTTATTGGGCGTACCATAGTGTTCTTTAGTGGCATTTTAGAAGTTGTAGATGATCAAAACAAGTGATAACACATTTTATAGATGTCAAACTTTTTTTAATTATTTTTTTATAACATTTCAACACAGTTACTAGTGAAGTGTATGTTCACATACACTTGATAAAGACACTTGTAACTTTTTTAAAACGTCGTGAAAAATATTAAAGAAGTTTGACATTCATAAAATGTGTTATCACTTGTTTTGATTTCATAGTGTTCTTATTTGCATTTAATATTTTACCTGCATTAAATACAGCATGTCCTCATCCAACACCTGTTCAGCTAAATGATTTCTCATTTTCAGTGTGCTGTCTGGATAAATATGGTCATCGGTCAGTCTGTGGTGAATCCTCATCGAGTTTGTGGATCTGTCCCAGTTGTAGGCATCAACCCAAGTTTTCCAGTGTATCTTGCGACCATTAATGGTAAGACGTCTTTTATGGCTGCTGTCTTCTCCACTCTTTAAAAGGTTGTTTCTTATTTTCTTGAAAGTATGCTGTAATACAATACAATTTAGTTAAAGACAAAAATGTATGCCTTGTGGATTAACTTTAATTTTTTTTTTGGTGACATTTTTCAAAAACAGTGTTAATTGTACATGTATGTGATGTATGAAACTTACAAAAGGATCCATTAAAAACACAACAAAAGTGTTAATGGACATGGGGTGTTATACTGTGAAATAAATATTTTCTTATAGTTCTTTCACTGAAGTGTATGCCTTGTAGATTAACCCTTATAAAATTTGAGTTTGAGACATTTAATAAAATCAAGAGTTTAATGTATGTGATGATGTATGAAACTTACAGAAGGATCCATTAAAAACACAACAGAAGTGTTTGGGGGCATGGGGTTTCGTACTGTGAAGTTATCATTTCTAAGTCCCTTCACTGAACTATCCTTGAAGTGAAGCTTCATGAATGATCTATTGGTGCTGGCTCCATCCATGCTGATATAATTGACCTGTAGTAGCAAGTAGAAATAGAATCATATCAGGACCATAAAGCAGTGTTTAACATCGAGTCTTTCAATTTACTCAGAATTTTCTACAATTTATTTCAGATAAACTTACCTGAAATGAGAAATCTCGAAGAGCTCCAATGGCTTCCCAGACCAGGTAAAATAATTCGCTCGACGTTGTTTCTGTGCATGGGAAATGTGCAAAGGGGAAACGAAAACCATTATCCCCCAAAAATACCATCTGCAAAACATGACTGGCTAGTTTTGCTTCATGTCTTCCTGTAAAAAAAAAAATAATCAAATGTAGAGCAATGTTTTGCCAAAGCTTCTATCAACTTCCTTCCTATCTAAATTAGAATATAGTGACTGCCACAATTGTGTTTATTTTGTTTGTCAGGGCTTAATTGTGCCCTGGTGCTTTTTGAGCTAAAAGGCACCAGGAAGCTGATTTCTTTGCAGTCACTTCACGTCTGTCTCTGAGTGTTCCGTTGTATTTGCTGGTCTACATTGCTATTCAGTGTTGACAGTAGGCCTACTATTAAAAAATGAGTTGCATTCCGGGTATAGTTAAAAGACTTCTGATAATACGTACCGTACCTATAAAACTAACTTTATCCAAAAATTATGTTCAACCTAAAACCAGAGGTGTAAATTTGTTTTCTCACCAGTTTTCAAAACTTCCATGGCTTCACTGACTGGGCCAAGATTGGAGAAACCTTGCAGAACGTACTTTCCATTCCTATTCTCCATTTGAAGATCCTCCTAAAATAAATCCATAAATAAAATAAATATGTTTAAGTCAGCATTTTACAGTGAGTACCGGTATTAAAACTTTCATTCTGTCAATAATAGTTAGAAGTTGACTAAAGAGTGGGTATTAACAGTATTGTATAAAGTGTTATTAAGAAATTGTGTAATCTGTAAATCAATATATTTTTTGCATTTCAATTCTAGTGCTAAAAATTTGAGGTCTAAACTAAGATTCACAAAAGATATAAACCAAACATTTAAAGCCTGATTTGAACTTTTTACCTGTATTGCCATTTCATCAAACAACAGTCCACCCTCTCGTGCGATTTCTTCTAACCCTAGTCTATCAGCCTCAGCCTTCATCCATAATAGCATGTTGTCTTGTAGACCAGGTTCCTGCTGTACACAGTTTTTATAATACTGCAGCAGCCTTGTTGTTGGTAGCAGTAAAAACCCACTGGAACATAAGTCCTTATAGGCTTGTGGACTTCTTCCCCACAACATTAAGCATAGTCTTATAATACTGCAAAAAAACAAAAATACAAGTCAATGTCATACTGGACAATTTATGTAAAAATTGTAAATTATTTAACGTTTGTTTCACAGCTTTTGAAATATGATCATTGTGTGTCTATAATTCATAGCGAGTAGCTTATCTTTATGTCCCTGGACACTGGAGCTTCAAGTGGTGTGGTACTTGTTTTGGGATCTGTCCTTCAGTTGTACTGTATTTTTTATAAAATAACTGTTTGTTGCCAGTGACGGGAAGGGTGGTATATGTATGGTTAACACATTGGGCTAGCTTAAACAGTGCCTTTCTTATAAGTGAAATAATTTAAGTTCACAGACAAACCCAAATCCAACAAGCAAAGCTGGTGTTATATTGTATGTAAAAAATACTTCATGAGTTCAGACTCTTTTTCAGTACATGAGATTGCCTACCCTTTCATATAATCATTATTATGGATTTATGGTCATGGATACAGTCTGATACAGAACTGCAGAAGGCATTTTTTCGACTGGAATACCGTGCAATGCCACAATTATACTTATCAAATATTCATTATTGAAGTTAAAGCCCCTGATCTGAAGAAATAAACTTTTAAATGTATGCCATCATATTTAATAAAGATTATTATTTCTATATATATTATGCCATTGTTTACTGGCAAACCTAAGAAAAAAAGAAATCTCCAAAATACAACCAGCAAAATTCTTGGCAAAATGATCAATGGAAGAAAAAGAAAAAAAATATAATATTTAACGGAAATGTACCTTGGACTCCATCTGTGTCGCCGCTTGTCTGCCTTATTTCTGTTGATAACTTGAGACTCTATTAACTCTTTCAGGTTGTCCAGGTTGTCTGTCACCCCCGGGAACAACTTATCGAACATCTCAGACAGCTGAGAATGCACATCTGAGGATGAAGGAGCTGGACCAATCTGCTCATTTTCTGGGGTTTCACACACAACTTTGACATTTTCTTTTTTTTTTCTTGTAAAGTTTTTTTTTTGTTGTGTGCATTTTTGACAACGTTCAACTTTTGATACTAGGGAAACAACCCTCACACAATCGACAGAGCGATACACAAAGTTTATGGGACCTCCTTGTTTATGTGTTTCTCTGAGGACGCTTGTGCTTCCTTCAGAGTAATCCTCAGGATAACCACAACAAAATGTCAACTTTTTTACTGCCTTGAGGTATCCCAAAATATTTGAAAGAGTAAGGCGCACAGATGTTCCGAACAGCAAAGCTTTTAAATCGATTTCTTTTCCTAATGTTGAAATGGCCACCTTTCCATCCTTGTTGATAGTAATCTCTGTCTGTACAGGACTACTATTTATCGTCAATGCATGTTTGTACAAAATAGAAATGCTGGGGGGGTTTGACTGGGTTGGAGCCTGAACTTGAAAGCCAAGATCACTTATATTAGAATTATGTTTAATGTCGGCTAGATCATGACATATCATATTATTTTCGTCATTTGATAAGTGTTGAATTCCTTTATAGCAATACACATATTTGTATTTTTCATTCACTTTTAATTTTGTGCTTTTGACTCCAGGGAAAATTTTTTGAAGAATGCCACCTAGGATATTTTTACTGTAGGGTTTTTCAACTTTTTCCAAGTGTTTTCCAATGTCAAGCATGTACTGTTGATACAGTTTGTCCACTGGTACATAGCCATGGGGATCCTCCTCATAGGTTTGGAGAAGCCTGTTTAAATTCAAGGATAATGTCAATACTTCAGAAATTTGATAAAATAATTTAAGTTTGTATCAATACAGGACTTTCGAGTTATGACGTTACGACATCAGAGTTAGCCTCAGTGACGTCCCTTTGTGAAATGACGTTGTCACTTTACGGCAAGGTGGGGTCAATATGCGATTTTTAACATGGGCGGATATATGGGGATAGCATGGGGATATAGCGATCAGCACTGCTGTCTGTCCGTCTGTCCATCTGTCAGTTTGACAGACAGTATCTTGTAAACACAAATCCTCCTTAAGTTCATACTGGATTTCAATTATATTTTGCAGATAGGCCTATCATCAATATGAATTTTGAGGATGTGCGAGAAGATTTTTTCGAGTCACCACTATATATTGAACAGAGTTATGGCTCTTTGCAGTCTTGCCATGTTTTACTATATTTTTCCCTTGTTAACGCAACTCCTCCTAAAGTTCAAGCTGGATTTCAATTACATTTTGCAGATATCATCGGTATGAATTGAGGATGTGCGTGAAGATTTTTCCGAGTCGCCACTGTATATGTAACAGAGTTAGGGCCCTTTGCAGTCTTGCCATATGTTTTACTATATTTTTCTCTTGCAAACCCAACTCCTCCTAAAGTTCAAGTTTAAATTATAAACTTATGATGGGATGTTCTTCAGTGGGAGTGCTTGAACTCCATG
>JAVFBY010412266.1:0-10207 GCA_034781015.1 Tonicella lineata
TGAGAAGAATTACAAACAGAAAGCAAACCGTCATATTTGCTCCCCCCTAATATGCAAACCCATGCAAAAAAGGGCTATTCAGCTTGTTTGCGTGGAGTTTTATGTTTTGGTATTTTGAGTTGTTAACTTTTGTCAAATAATAAAATATATTTTAAGTTTGAAAAGCGTTTTTGTTTTTAGAAATCGAAGACACAAAATATCACAATGTCTTTCTAGATGCTGCATGAAACTTTCCATGTCCAGAAATCCATTAACCCCCGCCCTCCACATTTTTTTGACTAGAAGGGAATTATTAAAGGGATTTGAAACCCCTTATCTATGGATATATCATTGTAGCCGGAACTGACCCCACATCGACCCTAAATAGTTGAAGGTGATGCTTCATGGGGTGTCCGTCAGTCAGTCCTATATTCTGAACAGCTGGGCACAGCCTCCAGGAACACACTACTAACCATGGAATTTGGTAAACTGAGGCTAGAACAAAACAGTAAACAGACCCTCAGCACTCCTCGGAATACACAAAGAAAATAAATATTTACACATAGAGGCATCACAAAAAACAGCAATCAGACAATGAAGCCAAGAAAAATAACATGGTAAAACAGGTTAAGATGCTTATCAGTGATCAGCGTTGATCCACAATTTCAGTACCTATAAAAAAAATGGAAAAAGCAGACTGTCTGTTTTCTATGTTTTTTATCTAAATTTTGCAAAATGTTGTCGGTGGAAATTTTATATCGTCTGTTGCCAAAAATCTTGGGGTAGGTTCAACTGCCCAGTGGACCTGCCTAGGTAAATAAGGGCGACACAGTCTATTGCGGGGGTGTTTTTTTATTTTTAGGTTTGCTCTTGTTTTTTCCCCACCATATTAAGAAGTGCAGAGTAAAAAGTTGAGAGTCTGTCGTCATATACCGGGTAAGTGAAATACCTTTGAGTATGAGTGTATGACATTATACACCAAAAAAACCCAAAGAATCTTGGGAAGCACTCTAGATAAACCATACATGTACATGTATCTCAAACAGTCGCTTCGAGTATTTATTCTCTCTAAGATCTGAATATTTAAAATTAAGATTTGTTGGATTGGGGTTTAACACCATGTTTAGGAGTATTCCACCTACAGTATATGATGGTATGTGTATGATTTAGCGAGTGTAGGCCTATGATTACGTTTCATCGAGTCCGAGTTCAATTAGTTTAATTTAGTAAGCAGCACAATGGTACATGTTTATATCTACACTTATAATGATCATCTTCGGATTGACATTTGTATTCACATATAAATAGGCTATCATTACGCGTATAACTATACTCAGCAGTTACAACCCGGCACTATGTATGTAATAATTACCTGATAAGTAAATGTACATCTATAATAATATAACATACATAATCTAAGGCCACCTCATGTAGGGTTACAACAGAGCAGAATATATAACAATTAGTTAATTCCTCTGATGAGCAACAGTACTAATACACATAACTACATATAGAATAATTAATATTGCACTCCAATGAAATTATGTCGTAATAATGCAAAGTTAAAAAAGAAACCAAATGTAGGTTTGTAACTCTCTTTCAGTTGTTAATACCATAAAGGTCTCAATATAAAAGGCAGAATGACACATATAGTAGGACTACGTATCTACCAAGGTCCATATGATTATTGTTTTGTTTTGTTTGATTGATTGGGGTTTAATGCCGGGCTAAAGGGCATTTCACCTATCGCAGAGCATGCCAGCCCAATTGTCAGAGGAAATCATACTTCCAACACTGGCAACATAAAAGTTGAGACAGGAGATAAAAAAAACAAAAACATGACACCACAAAAAAATGTCTAACTCCTGATGCTCAGTGAACACCAGGGCATCAGGAAGCTCCCACCAAACCACCCCCTTTGATTGTCAGAATTTTATACATATTTATATAATTTTATTACAAAAGACTTATAAATATACTTATAGTATACAAACCATGTAAGTATCAGAGTTCTCGTGATCAGACAGAAACTCATATTCTGCTAAATCTGGTGACTTAGTTCCTGAGGGCTCCATCACACTTGTCATTCTTCTCAATAAACTGTTTGACTTTCTGACATGAGCTTGTAACACCAAGAACTATGCTGAGCTTGAAGAAACAATATGAATCCAATTCATATCCTGCTGAAAGGGTTTCTGTGTTTCTCTTTTATCTTTCTAAACACATTGGTCTGAAGCATTGATATTCATCTTCAGAATTTGCAACCATCTATTTGTCTTAATACATCCCGACCAAAGAAGGCCTATATCAATTTTCCTTTCTCCATAAAATAAAGGTCATGAGAGGATATGCATCAGCAAACCGAGTATAGCAACACATCTATAGCAATAAATGATTTTAGCCAACTGACTACCTGTGCTGAACATAAGCTTGAACAGGTGTCTAGAAATAGTGAGAAATGTTTAATGACAGGTATGGAGGATCCAGGTTATGAGTCTATCACCTCATCCACACACATGCTGTCTAGATTCCTCCCCCTCTACTGCAAATATTGGAGACACATTTTTAATATAGATATTCAGTTACATCATTCTACTCACTGTTCAATAACTGCATTCTCACCAGAAGTTCATATAATTAATTTTGCCCACAACAGGATCAGATAGGCTTATTTCTATAATAGCATATTTCACCTGCACAATCAGATTGTATTAAGTGCAAGACAGGTTTAGTTTAGATCTTCTCTTAATATTAAAACTTTATCACAATGTCGAACGAAAATATTTTTTTCCACAATATTTCTGAATTATCACTGTAAATCCAAATATAAAATTTTCAACATGAATATGGTATGTCCATATTGAAGTCGATTCCTTTGTTCGGATTTGTCCACAGTGTTTACATAGGGTAGGTATAGGCCTCTCCACTTGGTGTCTCTAACACTATCATTTATCTACATCACAGCTTCTGTATCTTTTAACTAGCTGTGACATGCTCCACTCTCCTATCACAGAAAAGGACACAACCTCAGTCACCACATGTCCTCTGTATACAGTAGTCTTTATGAATGCAATGACAGACAGCCCTGATAGTCTGAAGTTACAACCAAAAAACGTTAGCAACTATGCTTATGTGGTAGAAGGTTTAACCACAAAATGACATGTAGGCTACTTGTACTTGGGCAAAAATCTTCAGGGTTGAGCAGGAAGCTTCGACAAAAAACATCAGCACTACATGTATATTAAACACCCAACAGTAAATCTTAATATTAAAAACTGTCACTATAAAAATAATTTTTCTTCATTCCATTGCCTACCAGTTATATACCTTTCAATGCACTGTAGGTATAATAACTAATCCTCAGTAAGATCAAGTACAAAGTCTTCTATCTGTTTAATTTAAAGCTCAGCTCTGTAATATTGCCCTTCTTTCTTGTCAGAGCACATGTTAGTAACATTTCAGTCCACCTCATGACCTACAGACACCTATGTGTAATGAGGTACATTTTGTAAGCTGAGTGTGTAAGTGATGCACACTTCAAGTAGTTTCTCTACCTGTAACATAGATCCTCTTACAACAAGCCCGGGGCCTAATAACATAGATATCTCCAGATCTACACCTGATATATTCACTGCAATCTATGTTCCGGGGGAATCTGTACTCGCTTATCCTTTCTGCAAAGTTTCCTTAGGAAATGACACAAATATATTTAAACTTGATTTTTCTTTTTAACTCAAAACCTAATTTCTCAATTCTCAAGAAAATTTTAAACGATTATCAAGAACTCCTTTGGGGCACTAATAACTGGTAAACAATACAGTCATCGTCGACAAAGCAAATTAGTTTATGTATTGAAAAGTTAAGACTACCAAATCTATACTATGTTTGATTGTTTTGAAACATATCTAGGGTAATGGAGTCTATATCCTAAGTAAGACATCCACATAAACATTGTAAAAACACTCTTTAATTATCCTTAACACAATAGTTACTGTTGTTTGATATGTTGATCAGTAGTCAAGTCCGAAGTCTCGTCTGGATGTGACAATATATGAGCACCAATTAGAACAAGAGACCCTGATTAAAAAGTCCATTGGTCAAAAAAAGTAAAACAGTGATTGATTAGTTTGCACCAGCTAGCAGCACAAATTAGTACTTGTACTTGTAGTCTCTGCCAAATTGAACAGAGCAGAATCTGGTATAAAAAGTCTGGAGCATCAAATCCATAGCCTAAATTGTCGACAATAAAAATTTCACGCAGAATTAAACTTGTGCTTGCCTTGTTAGCTGTGTAATAGGATAACTATTAAACTGTACATGAATATAATTAGTCCATAGGCCTACTTCATACATTTGCCACACTGATTAGCTCCAAGTTCTGGTCATGCAGTTTTTTTAATGCATTTCTTTCAAAATGTCCAATCCACTAGCAAAAGAAGTAAACTGTTTCAATATATTGTTTGGGCCTTCAAATTCCTCATAGAAAATCTAAACAATAGAGACGACCTGTTCACAGCTTGATTGATGAAGACAGACCTAGACAATTAATTATTTGACAAATTTATCAAAATAATTGCCATAGGCCGGGTTGAAGTTGTGATGACTAAGGCATGAATCATATTGCACAGGTAACACAAAGGTAACATCCAGCCTTTATCTGGTTAGCAGTCAGGTGAGTTGTCACAGGAGTAACATAGCTGGAGCTCTAGGAGGCATTGATGAATCACAAGACTGATAAAAAAAAACTTCTCCCTCACAATGCAGGTCTCCAAAACAAATAAACCCTGTCTGAACTTAATTAAAGCTTACCGACAAAACATATGTTCTTACAAGCATTATGACATATTACATGGTTTCAGATTTCCAAATAGGCTGGAAACGTGGCCATCAAAACCAGTAGCAGCAGTTGTTTGGGGAAAGAACCAAGTTCAGCTGACAGGTCTGCTCACTTTTCCCTTCATTGGAAAAATCCACCCCAAAGATTATTTATCTAGCAACCTGAACAAAGGTGCTTTGCCCAGGGTTGATGTTTTGTCTAGGCTCCTAATGCTTGTCGTCTCACTTTCAAAAGGAAAAATAATCCATTTCCAGAAAATTCCAATATTAGACTTAAACCAGAAGTAATGAAATTGGAAGGAATTTGCACTTATAAAATTCTTCAACTTATATGGAATATTTCATGTCTGGAGTCACACTTGTCTTTTTATGCGTCTAACAGATCCTAACATAGCAAAATAAACTGGACCTAATACATTGGTTCTCGCTGCCTGTTTTTGCCCCCCTTTGGAGTCAGTGGAAGGAGGAAGAAGTACTTCAGTAGCCTCTGTACTGGGTCATCTCACAGCAGTAGAAAAGACTGTGAACCGCAGCGTGCCCTTCCAGCCAGAAATTAAGGAATCTCAGTCAGTTAGATTACTATCAGGACAGAGGAAGAGCAGGAGTCTACTTGACGAAACTGAGAAAAAATACTCAGAGTTTCCTATACAAGGTAGTCATGGCAGTTGTTCTATAGCTAACTGCAACCAATCACAACTTGTCCACTGGAGTCAGATTTGCTATCAAATACATGTATTTTCCTAATGGCACTGAGCCATCTGTATTATTGCAGACTGTGAAATATTACAAGGGTCTAAATCTTAAGGAGCAATAGTAAAAACAAGGTCCATCCTGAAATTATATCAAGTGTAGAAGAAAACAAAATCTCAGCTTCTTTTCAAAATTAGCTGCATGTACATGTCGCTTCCATCCTGTGTAATTTCTTATAATCAGGCTCACAACCCAGACTTTACAACTTTAAAAATCTGTAACATAATATATAGCCCTTGTAGAAAAATTCTCAAAAACTGATTATTAATATATATTCCACAGCTGAGACTCCTAGATCTGGTACAAGGTCCTTGTCTGGATTGATTTCATACAGTTAAATATATCACAAATGACGTAATCAAAAGTTTCAGTTTCCTTGATCATCTTGGAGGTAATAAATAATAATACATTTTTAAAAACTGCGAAGTTCTTTCAGAAGAAGCCGTTTTCTGTAATTTCTCCAAAACACTACACTCAAATCTTCAGAAAAATATATGTTGACATCGAGAAAGTACAAGAAAGTCCACCAGGCAGCATACTTGTAATAATGTTTTTAGGTTTTACCCTTAACAGCACTTATTTAGATATAAACAGTTTTAATGCTGCCGTAGACATGCATTTTTTTCCGGTCAGTATTGACACTGTTCTGGATAGTTCATCTGGTTTGATATGGCATCTAATTACCGCCATAAGCTGGGCGGTTTTGTTGAAGGGAGTGAGCGTATAATTACCCATGTCGTTAGGAAGATGACCAGATGTCCCGATCGATAACGTTCAATCAGTATTTGCCAATCAGACAGAAAAGGTCAGCCATTGGAAAGCTCTGTGCAGGAAGTATGGTCAACTTGACTTGATAACTCATAACTCCCCTGACAAGCCAAACTGGAAAAGTGCCAATAGGGGATAAATGAAAGTGTTTAGTGATACAAGATTTTACTCTATGCACCAGAATAAAAGCCTGCCACACTTATAGCTAATCCTTGTATTGAAAACTACTGAATTTGGATGAAAATTACCAATAATCCCCCAACCCATGCAACATAAAAGAGTTTTTTGGAAAATTCAGCTATCAGGGCTATACAATTAGTAGATTATAAGTGACACACAATTTTACTTTTCCTAGCATGGTAGTTAATCCTTGATTGACCATGTTGAAAATGACAAGGCCTTGGAATTCATACAATGTCTGTGCTTGCTTATTAGGAAGCACAGTTCTCTGGAGCTAAAGTAGTGACTAGCTGTCCAGAGAATAGAGTCGATATGACAAAAGATTGCACACATGGGTTTTGGGTGACAAGATTGCAAACATGCGGTCCCTTTCAAACAGAAGCGAGACAGAGAGCAAGAACTATTAGTCATGCCCAATGTTCAATAGCCGCGTCCAAGGAACTTTTGTTGAAAAATCTGGATTGAATCGCCTTTGTCCATGTGAAGCAATCTGAAAACATTTGATTGGAAGTCCTTAGGGATAATGGTTCCTTCAAGGGAGAGGGGATTCTGACGGTGACATTTGTCAACACACTTCACGGTTAACACAATGGGGACCACACCACATTCTAAGACTGGCTGTCCACCAGGTTTCTTAATGCAATGCATGTGGTGACATCAGGCATATTTTCACAATATTCACAGAACATTGCACTTTTTCCAAATAAAAAAATCCCATAATGGTGCTAATTATGAAATATGTGAAAAGACTGCATTGAAATGATGTTCAAGTTGGATTCATGTTAGACACATTTTTTATTACAGTTTAGTTTAACAGCCTACACATCATAAATACCTATCCAAATGCCCTAAAACATTAAAATACAATCTTGAACAAGAAGCCATTGAGAAATCCATATATTATAAAACAAGACCTGTATTTTCAAATGTCTTATGATATCCTATATATATTACCATACACATATGCATTGAAAAGATTGATTATATTTATCATAAAGGATCTTTGTGTAATAAAGAGATTAATTTGTCAGTCAGGTTTGATGTTATCTTTACACATGTCAACATAAAAAGACATTATTTACAGAAGGGATGAAAAACTAGGCAAATCTATAAAAACTGCATTGATTATAAGGAACATCAGACACTTTATGAGATCTATAAGAATCATGTTTGCTTATCTTCTTACAACCTGATCAAGCTATTATATATATATATTTTTTATAAATGCAGAGTAAGAAAATGTGACATGTCTCAACCGGGGTATATCACCTTTCACTTTACAAAAGATCTAAACTGATTTTTAAAAAATGGTTATATAAAGCCACAACATTTTTATTCTTTAAAAAAAAGGAATTTGATAAAGAAAACTCTTTTCGGCAGATATGGTATATCTCCCTTGATCTGTTCTAGTTGATAATGCTCTCAGACAAACTACATATTTTTTGTAACGAGTTGTGCATTGCAATGTTAAACATTTCTTCAAGAATACAGATATTTTAACATCACAGGGTGCTAAAATATTTAGATGGGTATCGTGGGTATATATGACCTTTTTCGTAAGTATAAATTTTCTGAGTTATATATGAATAAGCTATATGGGACAGAAAGTTTTATATAAAGTTTTTGTTATTTCTCACAAAATGTATATAATATCCAGCTGTGTTTGCATAGCTTTTACTCACACAAAACATTACCCTTTCATAAAGTCTGAGCCCTGTGGGATTATATTCAGTGTATATTGTACTGTATATCCACAATGATTCAATCATTAACCACATTGGGAATCTATGTCAACTTTCTGAATCAACACAAAATTTACTAGCCCAGTATTTATGAATAAAACAGTGGAAATGGACAGTGTTGTGTCAGTCTACGGTCACACGGGAATAGTGGACTGTTAGTGCAGTAATTTATCTACACTGTGGTGAACTTGGGGCAAATCTAACTGTACATAATAATCCATTTAACACTTGGAATAAAAGTCAGGCAGTCAGCCAAGGCTCCAATGAAATATTCATTATACTACTGATAAATGTTGACTGGCCAGTTGCCTAATATGTGCAATATCAAATGAGATTATTATACATAGATAATGATTGCTCTTATGAAGCTAGGAGTTATGGCATGGTATCTGGTATCAAAGTGAGTTGGGTTTTATTGCCACATTGGTTCCTCTGTTACATGCCATTAGTAATAGGAACAACTACTTCATTAGAAACAAGTTACAATAATATAACTAATGTCTGTAGTACATTAAATGTGTCATATTCATTTACTGGTACCCCATGTGGGCATATATTGTAACTCCGGGGGAACATTCAGAGAAGCATTCCTGGGCATTTGTCTAATAGAATGCAGAATAGACAAGAACAAAATTGCTACATATATATGGTTTTATACATCATAAAAAATCTTGATTTTTATGACAATTTAAAAATATGCTCTTCAATTCATTTTTATAACAAATATAATATTTTAACACGGTGAAGATATGTTTGTAACAAAAGAAAAAATATCTGAGGGTTAAAAATCAAAGAACACATATTTATGCATTTAAATTGCAATTAGTATAGTTTTAAAGCAAAGCGATTTGATCCACGTGTTTTGATGTAAAAATAAAAAATCAGAAATATATGTCAGATTTTTCCCCGTCTGTAAAATTGTATTCCATTGTCATGATTTATGTTGATATTCAAATCCCAGAAGAGAAATAACTGGACCACTAATAATGCCCTGCCAGATGGCCCAATCTCTAAATACATGTTCAACAATGTAATAATCCATGGTTTATTTGCTAGGGGGCCATATCTCCACCATAATCTGATCAAATCGGGTTGAAATGTTTTAGCCACAGGCAGAGAGTACTTTCATTGACATTATAAAAACCTGATAACTGTGTTAGATGAAGGAGATTAATTCATGGTGGTTTTTGTATTCCTGCTTTTGTGGAAAATTTAAATGTGTATTAAACTGATAAGAAATAATTATTGATGGCTCAGTTTCTAACAAACAACAGTAAAAAAAACTCTCAATAAAAATGTATATTTTTTTTTAATTAAAAAATTCTACAAAAATAAAATAAAAATTCCTTTCAATGCAAAATGTACTACTTTTTTGGGCGCTCTTTACAGTAATAATTTTAACTCTTTGTATCAAGAATTCCTCTACATTCGTTATCAAAACATAGTTTCTGTCGTGTCAAAAATATTTGACATACACCAAATAACCATTCTAGCAATAAGCACACATGGTCAGACCAACACCCTATTGGCATTTAATCACCAGTGTAATCCGTCTTGTAGTACATGATCTGGTTAGGTAACATCTAGGGATGTTTATGCTTAATGATTTACAGGTGAGTGCCTTAACCGATTCCCTGGAGACCTAACACCAATGTAATACTGCCGTGTGGAAACATTTCTCCAGCTTTTAGACATGTGGGAAAACAATGTAGTGATATCAATCAGTCAGTACTAGTAGGCTAGTACATTGTCCACACATTTATAAAGTTCAGCATGTTTAAATCTATGTGCTTGACAAGAAAGACTATCCCGGTACATTAAACATGAACAGAACTTCACAGATTAAACTCAGCATCCTGGAAACAAAATGTACTAATTCTTTTGCCCCAATCGTGTTTGTTTCAATTTCTGTGAGTGGTCAGTATTTTAGGAAGATCGAGAACACAGATTTT
>JAVFBY010412488.1:2514-14621 GCA_034781015.1 Tonicella lineata
GGCTGTTTAAAGCCCAATTTTGACCGATTCTGACTCGGAGTGATGATGAGGTAGGTGGGGCTGTTTAACAAAATATACAGTGTTACAGTAAAAGTAATTTTTTTTACCAGGAAAATGCGGCAGTGAAGGGGGGTGTCCCACGGAAAATTTGGCAGTGTAAGGGTTAATATATGTCCATACATTAAAGGCACCTATTTAGGCCTATCAGGTATATACCTTATAAAGATAGGTCTAATTTGGTGCCTCTCGTTTCTAAGTGTTTAACATCAATCAAACAAACAAAATTTGGTCATGATGCAGATAATTAGTTATTAAACAGTTGATATAGTATTTTATATGACTCTACTATAACATGTTCCTCTGAGTGTGTTTTCATAAAGCTATTGTGTTCAAATACACTAGCCATATGTGTCCAATTTCCATTGAATGTGGGTTGGCAAAATCTCTTAAATATTAAAGCAGTTGATTTTAAAGCCGAATAGAAATTTGCAACCAAAATTTATTCCTTGATTTAGATCTATGAATTAAAAATATTGCTGTGTTGTTGTTGTTAAATAATTATATATATAATTATATAAGTATAAATAATCTGCCCTGTTATGTCGGAGATGTAAGTATGGTATACTGAAGTTAGAATGTTGTGGTTGCAGCCGAGAGCAGGATGTATCAATGACACATTCATTATATAAGTATAAATATCTGCCCTGTTATGTTGGTGATGTAAGTAAAGTATACTGAAATTAGAATGTTGTTGTTGTAGCTGAGGTACCAGGGCAGGAAGCGCTATAAGGATAAATATGGAGCGATGCAGGTAGTGAACCACCCATTACAGACGCTGAGAATACCCGGCCAGACGAAAGAGTTCATGGTGAAGAATCTGCCCCCTAATGTCCTATTCTCATTTAACCTGAGCGCTATATTCCAGGACCAAACCTCAGGGCCAGAAGCTTATTTAGCAGCCCAGACACTCATTGAAGGTAAATACAGTCTAAAAACAACACTATCAGGCAAATAAACAAGCCGGAACGCGCCGAAGGTCCCTTCCCCCCTCATTTGCTTGAGCCGTGTAGCTGTTGGCCCACTTCAATTTCATCGTCTTATTCAGAACATGTGATTTCAAAGTGTTGTCATGAAGAAATCTACCGGCTTGATCCTATATCAATAATGCACCATGGACTTGAGGTGACCAGAAGACACCACCGTTGTATAAGTTAAATAATCTAGAGTAGGGTTTGAAACACACCAACAAAATCAAATATTTTTCAATATGTTTGCGCATTAACATCAATTTTTGCCTAAATTAAATTCTCAAATTAAAAAAAAAGGTTATTTAAAGACTTGTTGTTATTTCCAGCCCCGCCCGTGGTGGAGCGTCCTATCCAGGAGAGTATTGGGTTAGGAACAATTCAGCTAAAGCTCTTCCGAGCCTCCCAGAGAAATGGCCCTCTTAGTCACTATCTACTCTGTGTCGTTCAGGAGTCCAAGTCTAAAATGAAACCACCAAATGATTTAACCATCAATGATGTAAGTAAAAATTCTACATTCATGTTTCATCGAGTGCGAATTGTTTTCTTCTAATTTTACTGAAAGTTTATATTCTCTACTGAAATAAAATTAATAATTTGACGATAAAATATCTTGTAAATTTACAAAGAACAAAACAGAGACAGTTCCATCAACAAATAACCAGTTACTATTTATTTCTCTAATGAATTTAGTTAAATAGTTTGAACATTTGAACAAATATACATGTAGTTCAACAAATAAATGTTAACCATTTTTCTTAAGTTAGAAAATGGTTTAAAAAATGTAATTTTTTTTTTTTTTTTTTTTTAAGCTATCTAAGGATGGGTTAGAAGTGGAACTTCCAGCATCAGAGCCTTACATTGCTGCCCGTTTTGAGGCGCGTTATTTGCCGTCTGAGTTTGATCTAGGGAACGGGCAAGCATACGGGTCACATGTCAACCGCCCTCTGAATCGAGATGAGAAATATAAAGTATTCCTCAGAGCTTATACTGTAGACCCAGTAAGTTACTTCTAATCAGCTTTTGAAGATATGTTCTCAAGATATATTATGATATTTTATACTATTATGATATATTATACTAGATCTAATTTAAAGAGGCTATACCGCAGAATTTAAGGGGGAAAAAACCTGGCTTAAACGATTAAACCGTGTTTTCTATATTTTACTAGTATGGCCCAAAGGATAAGCTTCAGTTTCAGAAAATATCAACCTTGAGAAAGTGAGATCTCCCATATTAAAATAATAATAAAGTCTGTAAAATCTAAAATGCGGGTCACATCATAGATTTTACAAACTTTATAAATATTTTCAGACATTATATCGCTTATTCTCAAAGTTTGGGATTTTTGTCCTAAATTCTGCGGTATAGCCTCTTTACATGTAAATGTGAGCGTTATTTAATAAACACTGATACATTGTGTATGAAAAATTGTAAACTTTTCCCTCCTATGCAAACTTTATTTTTTTCTTATTTGGTCAATAAAAAATGTGTCCATGGCTGCAATATGGGTGAAATAACTTGACCTTTGCCCAGCGTTCATTTCCAATCAAACTAACAATCTCACTTTAATATTGGAATGAATTGTATCTAATTTCTGTACTTTTATTTTCATTCTCCTAGAAACTCCACAAGTCTAGTTCCTTTTCGAATGTGTTATCTCTTCTGGACAACACTTACCAGCCCAAAAAGGGGCCCATTGTGCCCCTCCCAGATGACGATTCAGACTTTGATGGCACTGATGACGACTCGGGAAGGAGTAACCCCATTCTGAATAACCCCGAGAAGAATGAAGAGGATAACACAAAGAAGTTATTGACGATTGTTGGCCCCGCTTGTGGCGGTATCATTGTGCTCATTCTTATAGGACTCTGTATTCTCTTATATCGAAGGTAAAGCAAAATTAATCAGCACCTGTAAGGCCACACAAAATTAATCAGCACCTATAAGGCCACACAAAATTAATCAGCACCTGTAAGGCCACACAAAATTAATCAGCACCTGTAAGGCCACACAAAATTGATCAGGATCTGTTAGACCACACAAAATTAATCAGGAACTGTTAGGCCACTCAAAATTAATCAGGATCTGTTAGACCACTCAAAATTAAACAGGATCTGTAAGGGCACTCAAAATTAATCAGGATCTGTTAGGCCACTCAAAATTAATCAGGATCTGTTAAGCTTCACAAAATTAATCAGTAACTGTTTAGCTTCACAAAATTAATTAGGAGCTGCCAGGCCTCACACAATTAATTTGGAACTGCTAGGCCACACAAAATCAATCAAATGTTACTTTAGTACATTTTCGGGAAAATAGAAATAAAAAGGGTTATGCAGCAGAAAAAATGTTGATGCAGCCTAATCGATTATAATTGATATTTCTCTTATACTAAAGTTAATAAATAATACTTCAAAAATAATTATCTGTATTTATTTTCTAACCAATTTCAGAAGGTGTTTATGGAGGTGTATTTTTGGTTATAACATGTATAGTTGTGTTTTTGACCCGGCTTATTTAGTTGCCGAACTTAACTGTTCTCATCAAGTTTATCTGCAGTTCTTACAATAATTACTCTAGGATTCTTTATGAACTATTATTTAAAGATACATGGTCGCCCAAAATCATTTTATCAACAAATCCAGATTGCTAGGAGCTTACGTAGATAAATGTTTGTCCATAAATAAAAACACTACCAGTGAAATGAAATTTTTGTTGAGTTCTTAGTTTGGACAAGCAAAGAGAAACCATGCTAAAAATCAAACTTGACGTAAAGAGGGCGTGTCAACCGGTATTACTAGAGTCCCATTTTTCGCCATCGATTCAAAAAGCTCCTACTGTAACACGTTTCGGCCACAGTTAATGGTGACTGAAGAACATAGCTAGGGGGGTAATTAGGTTAAAAAAGATACCAATCATTTGAGAGAATAAAAGCGGAATTTTAACTTTCAAGCACCCAAGCCTTCTTTAAGCTAAAGTATGAATGTCTATGAAAGCCGGGCCCGCGCCATGGCTTGGTGGTTAGAGCGTCTGACTGGCGTGACTACCATTCCTACCAATCTAAGAAATGGAGAATCCGTTGTCATATAGGTGAAATACCCCTGAGTACGGCGTTAAACACCAATCAAACAAACAAACAAATCTATCAAAGCCGTGTTATACGGGAGATGCCGCCCCTTTATTTTAATATTCTGGAAGCATATTTAAATTTAATACTTTTAGTTACTTCTAAACCTCTACTTAGCCTAGAAAGTTAGGGTTGAAAAAAAAGTATAACTCATGTAATTCTATAATTACGCAAAAAATACATTATTTTGGGCTACCATGTCTCTTTGAGGGGGATAGTAAGCACTTAAGGGTGGGTACAAGAAATACTTAATAGATTTTTATGACATGTGCATATAAGAATGAGTACTCGGAGAAATTGAAAAATAAACTTATTTTATTGCCAGGTTAACCGATTGCTATGGTAAGAGCTGAGCGACATCAATCATTTTAAAGCTTAAGTGACATGTGAAAAGTTCTTTTATACAAAGTATAGATATGCTCTTCATGAAAAGTTTTCAGGCAGACTGAAGATGTTAAAAGTACACCTAAGTGTATGACGGACCAATTCATACTCTACAATCAACTCCAAATTTATATCTAATTGTTTTTTCTGACTTCAGGAAAAAGTCTAATCGTAAAGAGAAGAGCCCAGAGCCGACACAGATCCGAGTTGAGGTTCCAGCCCACCCATGTGACCCGGTCGAGATGAGGCGACAAAACTACCAAACACCAGGTTTGTTTACACATTACTCCCAGATATCTGTAAATATTATCATTCTTCAACTGAAATATGCTGATCTGCCAGTGTTGATCCTATGGGATGAGAAACACCAGTAGTGCAGGAATGCAATGGAAGTACATTTGGTGGAGGCATACAAACAATATGTAGATATAACCCTCTCACAACTTAGCATTGAGCTGGCCGGAAAATAATAAATATTTGACATAGACATTGGATAAATACATATGTAGTGTGTTTGTGTAGTGAGGTCTAAAGGACTCAGGGGCTGCATGCGAGTTGAGCTACAGGCAATAGTGATTGTATTTGACTTTAACTCTGTCAGTATTTGAAGGTCAGGGAGTAATAGGACAGTCATCAATCTATGTTAAAGCCGTATGTGCAGGAACCACTTTAGTATGGGGTGTTGTTGTATTCTTAGTATTCTTTGTATAGGAGTATTTCACCTAAATGATGGCTGAAGAAAAACACCATTTTGTTTTTATTTCTGTATTAAAACTTGTGAAATGGAAAATGAAGATTATAACTGATGCATGGATATTGTTAGCTATCTCAAGCTTTAATAGAATAATATATAAGTGATAAAAGACATTTTTAATTTAATTAAGCTTCAGAAAATAATATTACTGTCAAGCCGTCATCCAGAATGAGTGGAGTGGCCATCCAAAAACTGTCCATCCATTTCCATTTTTTCCCCAGTTCATTTCTTAAATAAATAATAATAACTATTATTCTTAAAATATTCGATCTTTTCTTTGTTTTAATGGAATAGTACATAAGTAATTTATAAATTTAAAGTGTTACAATTAAATGTTTGTTTATTTCTCAGCCATGATGAATCACCCTCCGATACCCATCGCACAGCTTCACGATCACATTGACGCCCTCAAGTCTAACGAGAATTACCGATTCTCTCAGGAGTACGAGTCTATAGAACCAGGTCAGCAATTCACCTGGGATAACTCAAACCTCGAGGTCAACAAGCCTAAGAATCGCTACGCTAACGTCATCGCCTACGACCACTCCCGTGTCATCCTGCTGCCTATTGAGAGTATACCAGGTGGGGACTATATCAACGCTAATTATATGGACGGATACAGAAAACAGAATGCTTATATAGCCACTCAGGTTAGTATAGCTTTCATTGTTCACATGGCTGATGTTATATCACTGAGATAACAAGACTTTATAGATGTTCAACTTCTGTTTTTATTGACAAGCAACATTTCAGTGCAAATACTAGCATGTGAAGCTAATTGGCTAATGTCAATCAAACAACTTATATATGATTGAGGTTGAATTGTATGAAAACATGTAGTGGACCAATGGCCCACACAAATGTTCACTCACCCAGAGTTTTTATATGTAAATATAAAGCTTTATCTAGCTTAATAATATTATTCTTTTTATTATTTTGTTATTGGCCTCTGAAATTTAGAGTATGATAAACATATCAACGTTTAGGGATTGAGATTATAGATGATTAAAAATTATTATTTCACAATAATATTTTGACCCCTGCCAGAGTTAATGCTTAACATGATATATTTGTTTTTAATATGGTGATATTAGAATGATTTATTAATAAAACTGAACATCTCTTTCTTGTTAATGCCAGGGTCCATTACCGGAGACATTTGGTGATTTCTGGCGGATGGTTTGGGAACAACGAGCTGCTACTATAGTAATGATGACCAAATTAGAAGAGAGAAGTAGAGTAAGTCCAGTTCACTTGTCTATCTAAGGCAGATAACCCTGATATAAAGGGACATAACTCTCCAATAGATTAATTTATACCAAATCTGTGTAATCTCTCTTTAGCTACCAATAAATAAAATAAAGTTGAAATGCTATTGCAGTTTAGTGTTATAAAATGTATTTTCAAAATTGATATCAAAACAAATATTCACAACTTTCTCACAGTATGCATTATTGTTAACAAAATTTCTGGATAAAAAAACAACAACCGATTTTTAGTAAGTTTAATTTTGACGAGAATAAAAGTGATTTCAATGATGTTTCCTGGACTGGGGAAAAATTTCTGAACTAGAATCTGTTCAAACTAAGAAAGAGTTTCCCAAAATGACAAAAATACTGTTAACCCTCACTTTCTAAACGACACAATTTTTTAAAAATTTTATTCAATGATGTTATTATTTGCAGATAAAATGTGATCAGTACTGGCCTAGTCGAGGGACAGAGACGTACGCTGTGATGCACGTCACGTTACTGGACGTGATGGAATTAGCTACATATACTATCAGAACCTTCCAAGTGGCAAGGGTATGTTACAAAGTTATCAATCAATCAATCAAGCCACAAATATCCCTTAAGAATAACACTAATGAAAAGAATTAACTTATAATGAACATTTAACATTACTAATTGTTAATTATTTTTTCCTACAGCCTTTAGTTCCCTGATAATGAAAATGTAATACCATGTGTGACTAGTTATTCAAAGCCACTTAATAAATGATGTAGTAAACTACAGAAATAAACCTTTCTAATTCAATTCATTAGATTAAGTTCATTTGGTAACCAATTTAGGTCATGGGTGATTGGTGGGTGTCTGCCCTCAGAGCTAAGGGGCATCAGGAAACCAGTTTGTTGTGATGTCCTGTCTTTGATGTTACCCGTGACGTCAAGTGTGGTTTCCTCCCCCCATTTGACTATTTAGGTGAAATACCCCTGAGCATGCTTATAAACACTGAGCAATCAATTACCAGCATCAATCAATCAATTTTGCAATGCTAACCTAAATATCTATAAAGATGGGATGAAACCATTGAATTGGGAGTCTCTTCATAGAAACCTCATTCAGTTGTCCGAAGATATAGTTACCTGTTTGTAGTTTACTAAGTATGCATGGAATTGTTTACAGCATGGTTATGCAGACAAACGTGAAGTTCGACAATTCCAGTTCACGGCCTGGCCTGACCATGGCGTGCCCGATCACCCCACACCACTTTTAATGTTCATGAGACGTGTTAAAGCTAGTAATCCATGTGAAGCTGGCCCTATGGTGGTCCATTGTAGGTAAGTGGAGACATGACAAAAATGGTTGGTTATACAGAAACTATGGCGGGGCATCTTTACATATTCCTAAGCTGGTCGACCGGAACTTCCTGTGCCTGGGCTCTCAGAGCTAACTAAAGTGCACTAGGATAGCAGACTGGCTCTCTGAGCTAACTAAAGCTCACTAGGATAGCAGACTGGCTCTCTGAGCTAACTAAAGTGCACTAGGATAGCAGACTGGCTCTCTGAGCTAACAAAGGGACACTACGACAGCCGCCTGACTCTCTGAGCTAACTTAGGGGCACTAGTACAACCGACTGGTTCTCTGAGGCTCTAGGATAGCCGACTGGCTCTCTGAGCTATAAACTAAGGGGCACTAGTACAGCCGACTGGTTCTCTGAGCTAACTCTAAGGCTCTAGGATAACCGACTGGCTCTCTGAGCTAACTAAGGGGCACTAGGATAGCCGACTGGCTCTCTGAGCTAACTAAGGGGCACTAGGATAGCAGACTGGCTCTCTGAGTTTGTATTGGTGTCCTGTTCTGTTGCGCAGCGTTTATTGCCACCAACGTTGAAGGTGATTTCATTTGCCAATTGATCGGAAAAACTAACCCACATAGGGCTGCATTTGAAAAAAAGCTTTAGTACACAGTTAAACCCAAACAATCAATCAAACAAATGAAGAAACAAAGCTCCACATTCCCTAGTTCAGAGAGTTGTTTGTTTAACTAAGTAAGTGCAGTTTGTGTATAGCATACTACTGGGGAAGTTTAAATTTACAAATTTAACATATTTGGTTGTTGCTATTTACTGATTGGAAAATACTTTATGTTTATTATGTTTATCACCAATCAATCAGTCGGTCAACTGATCAATCAATCAATCATTTTGTTTTTGTTCCAGTGCTGGTGTTGGAAGGACTGGTGCTTTCATTGTGATAGACTCGATGTTAGAACGAATCAAGTATGAGCGAACTGTTGATATTTATGGTCATGTGACGTGTCTACGAGCACAGAGGAATTATATGGTTCAGACTGAGGACCAGTATATATTCATACACGACGCCCTTTTGGAGGCGGTGCAAACGGGCAATACGGAGGTGCCAGCGCGCAACCTTGGTGCCCACATACAAAAATTACTCCAGCCAGACCCAGGCGAAACAGTCACAGGCATGGAATTAGAATTTAAGGTACAATTTAATACAGACTGTTTTTATGGACAATTCTGTTAAAACAAATGTGTCTCTTATGTGTTTTATTAAACATAGAAGACGATTGTCTGCCAATATTCATAATACCCAGCTTAATGTTAAGTAAAAAAGGTAAACTCTGAGCCAAAATAGGTCAAATCTGAGTTAAAATATGTCGAATCTGAGCTAAAATAAGTCAATTCTAAGCTCAAATATATCAACTCTGAGCTAAAATAGATCAACATTTAGTGTATAACAGATGTTGTCACCATATCACTACTGAATGTGACCTAGAATAACAATCGATCAATCAATCAATCCACAAGAAAGGTGGAAAAAAGGATACCTCCACTATTTGTGAAATAAGCTGGACTTTTTTCATCATTTAAGACAACATTCTGATGAATTTATTATTTGTTTTTGATTTACAGAGATTAGCTAATATGAAGGCCAACCCATCACGGTTTGTCAGTGCTAATCTTCCCGTCAACAAATTCAAGAATAGACTCGTCAACATTTTACCATGTAAGTCACTCTTATTCACTCACAATTACCTCCCCTTTACTGTGGTTATTTCTTCACGGTTATTATTCAGTGGTAAATCATAATCATAATAAAGCTTCTAAGGAGGCAGATGCTGCCCTCTCCCAAAAAAAACACTTAAAAGAGTGTGAAAATAACAGAATCTTTTCATCCATTTTGCCAGTAACAAATTGGGGTTGTTTCTGTTTATTTCCTGGTAGATACACCCATAGGAGTTGATTTGTTTGTTGATAGGCTTATGCTGAATGGTTAAAACTCCCTATTTCCAGGCTTCTCTTAACAACATTTTGTTGTATATTCTCCCACAGTTATCAAGCTAGTGATTATCTTAGCTTGATACGCTCTGGGTACAGAGACCCCTCTAAGGATTTGTAACTAAACTTAATCTGCTCCTAAATTCCCTGTAAGACTAATGACTATGTTGCTATGTTGTAGATGAATCAACAAGAGTTTGTCTACAGCCTATACGAGGTGTCGATGGTTCGGATTACATCAATGCCAGTTTTATTGATGTAAGTAGCTGTTTACATGTAAGTAGATAGATTTTTAGACGGCCAATGTAAATATGCGGCAGACTGGTTCAATTGGCCGACTTCCGAGGACGCTTACATCAACTCTTCACTCCCACCAAGCAGTTCACTTTGCTGTTGTTTTTCAATCAATGTTGTTCAGTGAATCGTGCGATTAATTCAGAATCATCACCGTGTTTCCCCTGCATGAAGATTGTCGGTTGCCAATTATTTTACTGCATGACTGTATTATGGTGTTTACTGCCTTCCTTAGTTTAGTCTGCCTCTGAAATTCTTCCACAGTTTGTTGAAATTAAATTGAATTTTTGTAGTGTTTGTGTAATTTTGAATGTAATTGAAAGTATATTTTGTATTAGATAAAGAGCTGGTTTTATTTTGATGTAAATCAGTATAATGTACTTGTATGGTTTAACATGGATAATAAAAACCATAATATTCACGCCATAGCCTAGCTGAAATACCGCTAAATGGGCATAAAGCGCTTTTCAATCAAACCACACACAAAAAATTGCCAATTATCTATAGTTTGGGCTATATTTCACAAATGTGACTAGTAAATACAAGAAAATGAAACAGAAATTATTTTTTATTCCTGTGGAAGTATTTAAGTTGATAGTCTAACAAAGATTAGATAAATCAATCAGTCAGTCCATCAATCGATGAAGGACTTGAAGTACTAAGGAGCCAGGTATCAACAGAACCAGCTGTCTATTTATTTATTGTGGCAATTTTCTTTATTTTATTTTCATCTTTTTGTATTAAATCTATCGCACCTCTCTCTCTCTCCCATTATAACTCTCTCTCTCTCTCTCTAATTCTAACTCTCTACACTGAAAGGAGTATCAGAAACTGTTATGAGATCTCTGTTCTGCTTTACCATTTATATATTCCTTTTAATAAATATTAAACTTTTAATTTAATTTAAAAATAGATACTAATAGGCATAACAAATGATGTTATTCATTTTAATTATTGAACTTTGCTCATACATTTTTTTTATTTTTTTTACTTTGCTTCTATAATCTTATTTACTAATATTAAAGTAATTAACTTTATAAAGAATTATAGATAGAAATTAACGAACAATTGCTTAATAACTGCTTTATTTAGCTCATACTAATTAATAGTTCAATAAAGATCCCTCCAGCAAAGAATATAAAAATAACATACCGTGATAAAAATAACTTACCATACATAAAAATAAAAATAAAAAGAATTTACTGTACACAAATTAAGATAAAAATAACTTACTGTTTCTTCAAAATACCATTAAAAAAAATATACTGTACACAAAAAACATGAAAATAGTTTACTGTACACCAAATAACATGAAAATAACTAACTGTACACAAAGTAACATAAAAACAACTTGCTGCACAGAAAATAACTTATTGTACCAGGAATAACATAAAAATGCTAACTTTGCAAAGAATAACCTTACTGTACACAAAATAACATGAAAATTACTTACTGTTCACAAAATAACATGAAAACAACTTGCTGCACAGAAAATAGCATAAAAATAAATGATTATACATTTACCAAGAATAACATAAAAATAACTAACTGTATACAAAATAACTAACTTTTCAAAAATAACAAGATAAAAATACTGTAAATCCTGATTGTCATCCTGAATATTTTCCATTAAAAAACTAGACAGATGTAATCCTGTCATATTTTTTATGTAATCAGTTTCCAAACATTCAATAAAATAAGAGAAATAAAGTTTATTTTCTAAAACATTTTTTTTAAACAACAAAAAAATCTTATAAAATAAAAATACGTAACTGTTTTCATATTTCAATTTAGCATGTTTCTCATTTGTGTACTTATATTTGTTTGCATTTTCAGTCCTTCCATTCACCTTAATTTTGACCTTTCAAATTATATATGGAAACTTTCAAAAATTTCATACACTTATTTTACAATTTCTTTAAGTGTTTTCTAATATATAAAGAAATGATTAATGTTGTGTTAAAATTATGAATTTGTGTACAGTATCTTCATTCCTCCC
>JAVFBY010412599.1:0-14620 GCA_034781015.1 Tonicella lineata
TTCTACCATGTAGTTTTAATTTTGCATGTACTTGTTTTTTGTATATTCTTTATTTTTCAGTGTATTTTTTATGCCTTGGTTTATTAAACACTGTTTGATTATTATAAAAAAAGAACCCCCCCCCCCCCCCCCTCCCTCTTAGACAGCAGTTTGTTTTCAAAAATGAAATTGTATATTCATTCCCCCCCCCCTAAAATGATGAAAAAAAATCCTGAGAATATACAATTTCATTTTTGGTCTTTTTATTAATACCTTGCAGTATATGCGATGTTATGATATCAATTTGAAATAACATATACCGTTCATATAATAATACAAATTAAATAATTAAGCTTATCCAACCGTTAATATTGACACATAGAATATGAACAAAGAGTTAATTAACTGCTAAAATTGTATGGCGGAAAAAAACATAATACGGTCATTTGTGCTAAACTTTGTTCTTTGTTAGCAAATTAGGCTTTGGTTTCCATATATTTGTAAAATATGAGAATATGTGGGAAATGCTTCATAAATATATTATTGTTAATTAGCCTTTAAACTTCAGTGCATTCTCTTTTTAGCCTACATTTCTTCGGACACATTTTTTTTCCTTCTTATATTTAGTATAACAAGCATGCAATATCATATTTAATTCTTTATAGTGTGGATTTTATATAAAAGCATCTTTGATATCTACATTTGTATATAGCTTATAATATTGCTTTTGGATTTACTGATATTTCTTTCTCTTGTTTATATTGAAGTTTTGTTTTCAAATTCTAAAAATTAACTTTTCACATAGATCATAATTGAATTTTATACATTTTGACTTTTGGGTTATGCTAAGTATAAAATGTTAACTTTGTGGTTCTCTAATACAAATAACTCTTTTGTTGCTATTTGTTTATTTTGTTCACCAAATTGTATATAAATGCATCCATCTCTTCATTTAAAAAAAAGAATGCAACAATTTGAAACAAGTATGCAACAATGTAGTAAAAGTTCCCAGCTTATGATAAATTTGTTATTTTGTTGCAGTACAAACAGGAGAATAACTTCAGCAGCCTATGCAAAGTAAGTAAAAACTAATATTTGTAACCCTGCAGTTTCCCTTGTTTTTGCTTTGGTGGTTTATGGGAGCTTCCTGATGCTCTCAAAGCTTAAGCTTGTAGCACAAGAGAGCCTACAGCTGAGCTACTAACCTCAAGTAACTTAAAACTCAACCTGTGCGGCAAAGTTTAACTGCGTTTTCGGTCTCAAGTACAAAATGACGACAAGACTTCAAAACCAAAAATGTGTCCGATAATCTCATTGTCTGCGCTTAAACCATTCTGCTGAAGAAATGATTACTTGAGGCTGTAAATCAAAGGTGGTTTCCTCCACCCATTTGACTGGCAAGCCTTATTATAGGTGAAAACACCATGCAATCTGCAGTTTTTGTTGAAAAATTTAATGTATTTAAAAAATATCCGAAACTTGTGCTGTAATTGGTCATTTGCTTTGCTGCCTTTTGTTGAAGATAAAAAAGACAGATTTTTTTGGCAATGAAGCGAATTTATCAAAGATGACATGTAGAAACAAATTTTTTTCCATTGCAAAATACACCACCAGAGTTTGGGACACAGGGCAAATTACAATGTACTCAGAAAAAAACGTAAGGGTGGAGAATTTCATCTCAAGTGTCCCAGCCTTTAACTCTTTCGGCGCCATGCTTCCAGAATTACATAAGTCCTGAGCGCCACGTTTTTTGGGGTTAAAATAAACAGACTATTAATTGAAATTGTGTGTTTTCCTTATTTTTTAAGGTAGAGACTTTGTATTTGGTAGGAATAATGCCCATTACCTGCTTTACCAAAAATGCAACATTCAAGGTCATTCAACGTCATTCAACGTCATGTGACCTTGGCGGCCATCTTGAATTTGCATAATTTTATTAAAAAAATGTCGACTATAGTCGACTTTGGCGCTCTTCTTCGGTGTCGACTATAGTCGACTTTGGCGCCGAAAGAGTTAAAGTGATAGGCCCCTACTTGTTTTGCAATGGTTCAAATATTAACAGTGACTCGGTGGGAAGTCACAAAGGCCTGGTGTTGTCCATCCTCGCAAGCCAAGGGTTATATTTCACATCAACAAACAGCTGCGATATTGGTTGTAATTATCAAACCAGCAAATTAGACGTATAGGAAAGACAAATGCCGCCAAAAATATGTATATTTCAAACAAACAACAAAATGTCCAAGGAACAATGATGACAAATGCACAGTAACAACAAATAAAAGAAACGTTGAATAAACGATTAATACAAATATCAAGAACAATAAACGAACGTCTAGATATCAAACGAACACCGATGTCAAACTAACACCACTGTCAATCTATATATCTAGCGAAAACCGTTGTAGAAAGAGTGTCAGACCCTGCAGTAATTTAAATTGATTGTCAAATTTTGCCTGCCATTTTATCCTCCTGCACTTACTGTTCAAGGAATAATTTTGACTGAATACAATCGGAAAGGGCCATGGATACCTTCTAGCGTTGTTTATTTTGCAACAATGTTTGTTTGACATATCGATGTTCGTTTGATAACGGTGTTTGTTTAACAAGTTGTTCGTTTATCAGGCTTGTTTCGTTGTCATCTTGCTTAATTGTTATTACTGTTCTTTTAAATCCTTATTTATTTAACATGCTTTGTCTGTTTGACACTATAAGCATTTTTGGTAGTGTTTGACTTCCAAAAAACGTCCACTCAGTGTTTCTAAGGATCCCATGCCGTTTAGTGGTGGCTATTGCATTGCAATAACAATGGGTCTGTTCGTTACAATGGTTTGATCTTCTTGGCCAATGAAAATCTAAGCTGTATATGAGTTTTTTTTACTTGCTATCCACCAAGTGTAATATGAAGAGTAGTGTAAACAAAAATTTGAAGATAGCACAGAGGAATGTTTCATTGTCAATCACAGCTGTCGATACATGTATATCAATCCGTTAAAAATAAAATAAAGCACTAGGTGAAACATTGGATTAATTATTTAGGTTGAACATAGATACACAGACAAAATAATAGTCTTCGATGTGCCTTCCGAGTTAAAGTGTAGCCTGAAGTCCATTTGTCCTGATATTGTATTGTTTATTGTTATTGTTGGCAGGGATGTTCATGGCCACTTCTTTGTCATCTGGACTGGCCTGTTGTTGAGCAAAATAATTTCAATCAAATCTACAATTAAACAAACTTCAATAAATATCACATATGTATCATATGTTAAATTGATATTTCTGTTTAAACATTAACTGTTTTACTTATGACATACCCTCGCTAACTGTACCCGCACCGCTTCGCTGGTCCAACCAAACTTGAAGAGATTAGGTACAGTGCCAGAAGGAGGAGTCGGAAAGTGACCCCCATTTTTTATGTGCCTAAAACCTTCCCTTTCAGAATATATATGGTTTGTGTCATTAGTGGGTCTATCTGTTTTGGTTCGGGAGAAAAATATACACTGACAAACACACACACAGACAGAGGAAAGTGACCCCCATTTTTATGTGCCTAAAACTTTGCCTTGGTCATGCCTATTTCAAATATATATGGTTTGCGGGGTCTATCTCTTTCGGTTTGGGAGAAAAATGCACACAGACAAACACACATACACAGACAGACACCTCTCTTTTATATACTGTATATAGGTGTTACTATGGTCAACATTTGTAATGTTCACAATGTATTAATTTCCAGGTACACAACAGAATCTTTGATTGATACAGTGAAGTGTGTACAGGAGAAGACTTTAGCCTGTTCAGGATTTGAACGGACAGCACTCTCATTGCGATTTATCATCCAGGATATAATTCAGGTCGTTGGTGAAGAATGCTCTGTCAAGCTTCCACCCGATATGACATGTGAGGAAAATATAGAGCATTTGCCGAAAGAAAGCGGTACAAACGAGGAAAAGAAGGATACTCATGAAAAGGGGAAAACTGGTGAGAAAAAGGATACTTATGAAAAGGGAAAAACCAGTGAAAAGAAGGGTACTCATGAAAAGGGGAAAACCAGTGAAAAGAAGGGTACTCATGAAAAGGGGAAAACAGATGAAAAGGGAGGCAAGTCTACAAAACAAGAAAAACACTATAGTGAATATAGCTCCAAATCTAGAAAGCCTTTTGGCATAATGAGTTTAAACAGGTATTTGAAAAGAGAGGACTGCAACCATGGGCCTATTCGTGTCTGTTTGAGCAACTTTAACTGGAAAGTTGGTCGGGCTCTGTCGGAAAGCAAGTGGGATAATGTCTGCAGGTGAGCAATTGTTTTCTTTGCTTTCTATTTAATTGAACCTCTTATACTTCTTTGTAAATTTTATGCTGTCTCATTTTCATTCTGTGTTGCTTTTGTGGCTATGTGGCTTTAATCTTGCTCGACCCATTTGGTTTAAAACTGTGAATTGTTTTACCTCAAAGATAAGTATTCAAACTTCAGGATAGTAAGAAAAAAAAAATACTTGAACTACTCCAATATATCCATTGAATGGCATTTTCCAGATACTGCACATGTTTGCAGATTTTACATATTAACAGAACTTTTATTTCTCCCAAACTCTTATCTTAGAAAATTTGTTTTGAAGTACAATGTTTACTAGAACAATGCTTCAGTTTTCTAAGTTCATTATATATTTTATAATGGAAAAGCATTGTCTGTCCGCCCATGTATGTGACATCTGGCCATCTAACATACGCAGGTATTTTCTTATTACACCATTTAGATTACACCACCCGCAGTGAAGTAGGCCAGGGTATATTTAAAGTGTTCCTATTGCCTGTTTGTTTGAATGGTACACTATGTGCATTTTTGGCGCACTTTGATTGTATAATTATACAATTCAGTCAATGAAAAGATACAAGTTACACAGATTACTTGTTTACAAGTTGCAAATTTTGCCTGTGTAGTTTCAACCAAACATGGCTGACGTGCAACTTGGCTATCAAATTATACAAAAAGGTTTTGCGACGTATAATCAATCGAAAAGAGTAAAACTTCCCGGTGAAAATTGTTGACACAGTATACGTTTTACATTTTCGGCTGGCTGGCTTCAGCGGTTATGGGTATACTGAGCATGCAAGCCTTTGCCAAACAAGGGTCACCAGTGCAATTAGGTGCAGCGCTTCGAACGGGTGACCGACAGCAATGTGCATGGTGAAAGAGTGCAAAGTCTTTTTGTTTACTACCATGATTAACTGTTAGAAATTTCTAGAATTAATACTAGTTTTGTGTTATTCTCTGTCCTATTTCATTAAGATCATTATTAAATTTGAACGGTGCTTTTTTTTGTTACGCACATGCTGATGCTGCATATAGACATTCACACTAACCCAGATGTCTGTATATCAAGTATGCTTTTTTAATCTTTCTGTAGCAGAGGGAAAATATACATGTATATTGTTTTCTTATTGAAATTACTAGAAAACTGACATTTATAGCATATATATCTAGAGTTTAAAATTCGTGACCAGGATATCAAATTCATGAGAAGGTCCAGACGATTGAATCAAAGCTTGGAATCTACTAAAAATGGCAATGTGTACAGTATATATAGTGCATTAGTGAAGATCAGCTTTAGTTTAAAAACATACAAATTATGAGAAAATAAATAAAATTCAATAAAGTATGTAATAAGTTGATTCACAATTTGTTACCCCTCAGCTCCATACCTAGCCTGCTGACTTGTGTTAGGGAAAACACAGAAGATTGTCCATTCTCAGATCGCCTTTACATACACAAGGTGGTGGTTTCTGCTTTGGAGCCAACCAAGGAGCCGTGTGCTGATTTTGAATACCCAGACATGTGTGAAGATAGGTGTAATGCTAAACAAGCCCTGGAGTGCGTTGAATATTTGAAGGACATGTTAACAGAGGATGACCGGGAAATATTTGCTGACACTGATGTCCTCTGTCGGTAAGTCATCACATAAATTCATTTACCCAAGTTGATATGTTGAGTCATCCTGTTTTAAGTCATTATGATTATCCTAAGACCACATTCTCCTTAAGTTTTACTTGGATTTCACTAATATTTTGCACATTTTTTCCTATGAAGGGAGGATTTACATGTATGTTTTTTGAAGCCAACAACTGTTTGATTTATGATATACATTGTCACATAAATGTCCCTATCACCGCAACTTCAAAATGTCTTGAATTTCTATAACATATTTAAGAAATTATCAGCATGATTTTACGATGAACATAAAGATGGTTAGAAGACATGCTGTTTATTGAATAGATTATTGACCTTAACAGAATTGTCATATTTTATGTTGTCACTAACGCAACTCCTCTCAACATTTATGTTGGATTTATTTTTTTAAAATTTTATTTTAATTTATCAGATTCCATCGGAAAGAAATGAGGATGTTTTTAAAGATTTTGCGACACCTTAATTTAACAAAGTTATCTCTCTTGACAAATATTCGTTATTTCTCAATACAACTACTCTTGCGGCTTACAGTACCAGCCAGCAGAAAACCCCAAAAAACGCGATACAAGCGCAGTTTATCTCGTGCTTGTAGCGCGATAAAATCGCGCTCGTGTCGCGCTTGTATCCAGGTCGCCTCGCGTTTGTGTCCCGGTATTTGCATGACTGGTACATTATTTGTTACCTTGCCGCCTTTCACAGGCATCCACTCATCCGTAACCTAACACTGGCAGCTGTGAGTCGGCCAGCAAAGTAGGCCTACACGATGAAATATAGTTCCACATTTACAAGTCATTTACAAGTGTTTACATTCATGTTTTATCGTTTATTTCCTTGGATGCTGTCCGTCTTTCTTGTTGACATAAATATTATGTGTTTTTAGCGCGCCCGTATAGCTATTCTGATGTTATATCTTTGTTGTGCTTTATTTTCAGGTTGTAAAATTAAAATGTCTGTGTATTGCTCTTCAATGGTTTATTTTCAACATCGATTAATCAGAGAAAATCTGTGATTAAATCTCGCCTGGATGGTTGGCTATCGTTATTGTGGCCATAGCAAAGGAGGCTGAGAGTTGCTTCAACCGTGTGGCTATCAAACCACATCACACTGTAGGCTTACGCAATATAAAATATAAATCCTTGCATGTGTCACTAATTTAAAGTTTATGTACCGAAATTTATATTATTACACGCAAACAGTGTTGTGTTTAATAGTGTTGAAGTAAAATATAGACATAAAACCGTATTTTTTTTATAAATGTCAAACTTGATTCGCTTCGGTTGCAACGTGCAAAAGCTAGTGTAGTCTTTTTTTTTATCTTGGCAGCTGAAGCACGTGGGCAGAAGGAAGCTAAAGGTTAAAGGTTAAAAGTTTTAGCAGCATATTTTAAATCCTCCGAAACTTATTCTACAAAGATGGTAGCAATAGAGATTGTTGACTAACTTATTACAGGTGTTATTTATGCGGCAGTGACACATATAACGCAAAATTCTCACACGAATACCAATAACGATACTTCTTCGCGTATTGGATACTCAGTTGGAATTGCAGGTAGTTCTAAGTCGTGAATACCAATCAATTGGCCAGCAAACCTATCGACGGCACTGTTTATACCGGTGGATGTTGTTGTTGTTGATGTTAAATAAACCTTGTATAGATTCCGTGTAAATTTCAGACTATTAGTGAAGAAATTAATAGCTCGAATATTTTATCCCGTAACCCATAATATAGTTTCTTCGTTTACACCATTCAATGTCAACTATGGTAGTTGGTTCATGTCGGTGTATTTTTCGAACCCATTTTTTGTACAAATGTAGCTTTTTCCAGTTCTTCCAGTTCAAATGTTTTTATCTCTCTTCTTCTTGTCCCATCTTTCTGAATTTAATACTAAGACAATTCCAAATTGTTATCATATATAGGGCGGTTAGCGTAATGTCAATATTGCATATTTATATTGCATATTTCTCACGTCTGTCTGTCCAGTGGAAATTTTAGAATAATTTGAGTTTTGTTTAAAGGCCCATAACCCTATTAAACAATTATTTAAATTTCCTTATCACTATTCCTGAAGTTTCTTGAGTCATTAGGGTTGGCTGGGCTAAAGGGACGCGGGGTACGAAAATAACAAGGCTTATACGGAATATTTAAATAGCAGTTTCTTATGCCAATTTTAAGGCTATATTTGTGTCGGGAATTTAAATGAATTTACGAAATTGACTACAACATTAAATTATACTTTTCTGATAAACGATTGGCATCTCGTCGTTTTCCAACAATGGTATTTACTGTTCCGCCCTCTAATAGGCATGAATACAAACTCCAATCACATACAAATGCTCTATGGATGCTACGTTGTTTGTCAATAAATACATAAATTGAGCTTCATAGAGTATTGTTATGTTATTGAAGTAGAGCTAACAAATAAACGTTGTTTATAATTTGTTTTTAGCTCTTTTTTTACCGAGACTAGAAAGAAGTCTCTCATATTTGCATTACAATCGCATCAATTTGGTAAAAATAGATAAGATGCATATGTATGAATTAGAGTCAAAGCGTTTATTTATTTTCTAAACCGCAGCATTGTTTTACTTTAACTCAAGGATGACTATTGTTTCCAGTTACAGCTAGAAGGATGTCCAATTTTCAAATGAGATAGGCAACCCGACAACGCCAGGAACATCTCCAGCGGATTTTAGGAACCATTAACCGAGATAATATCCAGCTGATATGTCTGCGTGGTCTAAGTCTGTACAAATGAAATGTTATGAAAAAGAGACAACCTGGGTGACTTAAACCTAAATGTTTGCTTGACGTTCCGGTAGAAAATATTATAAGTCATTGTATATTTGTTCATGTATAATGTACTCCCATAGTTTACTGGCTTTAAGCCTTCTTTCCTGTCTTGCTTAATGAAGTTTACTATTAACCTCATACTGTGCACGTTATTTTTGCAGAGTTTGAATCCATTATTCTGTGTCTCGTCACATGTTTTTACACAAAGGTAAGTCTTTAAATGAGTGTAACTCTCCTCGGGTGCAGGTAAACAAGCAATGGGGTGTGAGCGTGCCTGGGAGTGGTATTCACAGCAAGATTTCTTCATCGGTTAAAAGACGCAACTGGGAAGATCCGAAACAAAAGTTTGTGACTGGTAATGTCTTACCGGAAATATGAACTACCGGTGTGCACGAGCAACTTATTATTACATGTGTGAGTATATATAAACTTCAGAATGTGTCTATCTTTCCATTCGTTCACATACTCTCTCTGCTATTTACATGTATTAACTCGTCTTTATTATTTGCTTTGATATCCTTGCTTGTTTAAAGTTCAATTTTCTATATATATGCCCACCTCTGGAACTTCCTGACAGACGTTCCAACCAAACCAGCAATGTCGCGGCGATCTCAAATGAAAGGTATGAGATAACTCTTACTATTAAGACTTACTTTAAGCTTGCTTATGGTCCGAACTGTTGTAAATCAACCTTTTGTTAGGTTCTCCCCCCAATAAAATAAATAACTAAAAAATAAAAGCTAATATACAAACAAAACTTAGTTAAACAAATTGTGAATTTTGCTTGCTATTTAAATATGCAATGGAGTTAAAACGAACTTAACATACGCGTATAATAATGATTTTGTTAACAGACTTTTCACATTATTTATGTTTGTACGAACAAAAATGTTTGCATTATCAAATATGCACAATTATTCACTATGTTATTGCTTTTATTTCAGTTCCCAAGTTGGCTTTTGTTAAATTTATTTCCGACGGGAAAACTCTTCAACTGAAAACTGCGAATTTAAAGGCCACAACTTCCATTAAAGTCCATGCGCAAGTCTTGGCGCCATGGGAAGGGAAATATTTGAGAGCGTCCATCCTCGGCTTATCAGGTAAATACAACCTTTCACTTTAAAAGAAGTAAAAGTAAATCTCATTAACGACAAATCAATATTTCATTAAATCTTTACCAAGGTTAATCGTACTAGCACATAGACATCGACTAATTAAAGACAATACATAATCTGATCAATGTTTGAATGGATGTAGAGAAAAACATTTTGACTTGTCGAGCGTAATTACATTATACCAGATTTGAATACCGGTGGAGGCAAGCGAAACGTTCGATCTCTATATATTTTTTTATAAATAAATATATTCTGTCAATCCATATCCATAAAACTGTATCATTTTCTGATCATACAGACGACCCAACTGTGTTAAATGAAAACGAAAGAAGGTACATGGCTACTCTTTCTAAGAAGACACCAGTGACTGCACGTGCAGCTAAACCAGCACACTCTAGAGTAAAACTATAGAGATTTTGAATAAAGCAAAACCCGTGAAGAGGAAAGCTGTCGACAAGGTATTTATCATAAGGCACATAAGGATTAAATATTGATAAAAGTCCATTATTTAAATCAGTTTTGATATACATTAAGAATAATATGGCTTATTTTTTGTTTTAAATACAACGTTTCCTTCAACCGCAGTCGGTTTACTTACGCCATCTACCTGTGTTCATGCAAATATACAAATATATTATTTTTTTCTCTTCTAGGGAATAGAGTTCATGACATATGCCAATAAGCGACCAACTGTTACACCTGAACCGGTCGTTAACACCAGTAAGGGGTACTCTTTTGATAGATTGTCAGAAGAAGAGAGGATGAAGGTCCGCAGCGGCTTAGAGAATTCCCTTGCATCGACCTCAGCTTCCACAGACACCTTACCTGAACTTTCTTCCATACATTCTCTGCTCCCTGAGCCCGTTACACCTCCCCTCTCCAGCCCATCATCATTCACAAGCTTACTGAATTCCGACCTCACGTTTTTTGATCTAGATTCCATTCCCGAACCTCCGCTAACCCCTGTACCATCTCCCTTTCCCATTGATCCTTTTCCACGCTCTCATCTAGACGGCATCTATCAACGATTAGACGAAATCATGACGTTCATGCTAAGAATAGAAGCCAAGGTGGACAGCGTCGTGAGCTGTTCTTCTAGCCCTACAATTCCCCGGACAGTTACTGTTTCTACAATGACACAGACAGATGAATCGACGACCATCCATCAATCGGAAGAATCAGCCCATATAGATATGGCGAGTATGTCTGCACCCCATACGTCTGCCGCGGCGGACATACCAGAAGAAGACCCAGTCTTTGCGGAAGAAAATACATCAGACACAGAGATCCCCAACAACCCACCCTCAGCGCTGATAATCCCCCACCCATTGGAATGACTCCATCTGCAGAGATAGATATATTTTCTGACAAGAAAATATGGCTGGTCCGTCCGCATCAGTTGGAATCTGTCTCCAGAGAACAACTGGAGCATGTTGTCACAACCGTCGAAGAGAATTCAAGTGACGAATTAAGTCTAACTCAAGAAACCATTTTGACTATCCGGAAACGAAGCCACGGCCCAGGACCCTTTGCCAGGAACCTGGTCTTTCAGACATTTTCGCTAAAAGAACTTTATAAAAGAAACGCTTTCGGAAAGAACTACAACAAAGGCGACAAAAAGGGCCCATTAAACCCAAAGAAGATGGAAGAAGTTCTGAAGATAGTCAAAATCCATTTTTCAGAGGAAGACAATCTTGAAAAACTTATAGCCATTGCCGTCAACTCAGCTTTGCGGCATCTTTGGAACAAAAAACTAAATTTGCCATGGCTTCAACTGGAGCAGTTGTTATGAAAGAACAAGTTTTCCTTTGTTTTGTCCAATTTTTTATTATTTGTTATTTATTAACACATTATTTATTCTAGCAGTCAAATATATATACACATGAATAAAAGCATTCAAAATACATTATTATTTATGTTGCCATCAGTACCCTGAAGCGGCACCATCCTTAGCTATTACAGCAGGTGCAACATTGTAGATGTGGTCAATGTATCTGCTGCACTTTTCTGGCGTAAGGTCCTCCCAATATTGTCCTATTCCATTCACTAAATCCTCCTTACACTTTGGTTTTACAGTCTTTCGAAGATAGTATTTTAGGTCTGCCCAGATCAATTCGATGGGATTAAGGTCGGGCGACTCTGGTGGCGCCGGCATGAGTTTAACGCCCTCTTTCTCAAAATAAAGTTTGGTGGATTTACTGGTGTGTTTTGGGTCGTTATCCTGATAAAGTCGGTGCCCCTCAGGATAGTTGGTTCGAATAAATGGCTGTGAAAATAATAAAATATTGATTAACACATACTCATAACGGGTTTAAATATTGCCATACTTAGGAATCTCAATGATAACGATAGGAAAGAACAAGTTATTATTTTTTCACTTACCAGAAAATAGTCTGTTAGAATGCTTTGGTAGCCTTCGCTATCAAGACGGCCAGTAAATATTGCTATTGCTGTGGCCCCTTTTCTGGATATTCCAGCCCAAACATGAACCTGTCAAATGAAATTAAAGTTAAAGTTTAAATCTTCTACGCAAATTAAATTCTATAAATTAATTGAAATAACATAAAATTATTAGATTTGCAGTTTAGACGCTATTTCTTACCTGATATGGGTGTTTTGGCACTCCCTTCAAACGCCGCTGACATCCACGACGGCGAAACGATTTCCTTACTGTTGATTGGATTTTAATGGTTGACTCGTCTGTGAATATCACGTCGTTGAAATGTTCATTGGTGTTTAGTAATATCTTACAAAATTCTAGTCGTTTTAGCTTATTTACGTCTCTGACAATTTGACAATATCTTGTGTTTGCGTACGTCCAACCGAGTTGTGAGCGTGCACGTCTAATGGAGGTGAGGGAAATGTCAATATCGAATCTATCTTTAAGTTTTCTCTGCATTTCAGGGGCAGTCAATTCGTCATTAGTTTCCGTCTCGGTATCAATAAATGCAAGGTGTTCAGGTTGCAGGATACGTCTCTCCTGACGTGGGTTGCGCCGCTCAATATGACCAGTCTGAAGTTCTTTCTTTTTTCTTTCTATGTAGAGTTTTATAGATCTAGTAAGGATCTCGATTTCTTCCTCCTGGATAAGGCGCTTCCTGATATTTAACGGCGTCAATCCAGAATCCGTTAAAGACATTATACGTGTGCCTAAATATGTAGATATTCGACGTATCTTCTCGACAGGCATTGTGTAAATGTATACTTTTTGAATTCAGAGAAACATTTGATGAACAGGCAATACAACTTTCCTTTTTATAGAAAATTGACATGAAACCCATGGTGAGAAATAAGAGTTGAATTTCTAGTCTGACAAAAGCTCACAGTAATCTGAACAACTCTGCCAATGTAATCCGCTTACCATTCAGCAATTCGATTGCTACATTCATTGTCTACGCACAGCCGGGAATATCACTTGTTGACGACTTGTACTCAAAAAACAGCACGATAACAGCTGTAAGTAATTTTTTAATAATTGTTTTTAATCCTAATTTCGGACGCATTATCTACACACAGCTGGATTTTACACAGTGACAGTTACTCAAGTGTCAATGTTATTGTTGTGTTAAATGTTTGTTTGAGATTGTGTATTTTGGGCCGCTTCCCTGGTGTGGATTTCGCGGCCCTTCAACTCACGTAATTATATTTTCATATATTAATTAAAATTTGTTTTTGTGTTCATTGCCATATTGAAAAGCATATAATAACATTTAAAAAAAACAATATTTATATATAACATTAATACGTAAAAAAGAGAAAGAAAATTGTTGTGTTAAATCGTCGACGTGTTTGTTATTCCAGAATCCATATGAATGGCAGCCGTAAGTTCAAAACTAAATTCACAATTAATTCCTTTAATTCTTTATAATTTTATCAACAGTTAGTATTTAACACACAGCAACTATATAAAGTATGTAGGCTATTATAAAAATAATAACATTTCATTCACGGTGCGCGAAATACATATTCGCAAAGTATATTCTTCATACAGTTGATTCGTATATAGATTATTCGTATATAGATTACTTCAAGTTTTAGTCTTTGAATTGCAAACAAACATTGACATTTGAACATAAATGCGTACTGAAATATAATTATATATATGATTTGTGAAAAGAAATAAACAAAAGCGGTTGAGTTAGTTTAGTCAACTTTAAGTCGTCAAATTGGGTAAAGGACATTTTTTTAATAATAACCACACTGTATAAAAAATATTGCACTTTTATAATAACGGGAAAATATAAGTGCCGAGGAATCCAATGTAATAGAATTGTGAACCGGATTATTTCATGTTTTAGTCCTTGGAAGCACACATATTCACTGCTAACAGTTGACTGTTTACGTACAATATATAAACAGTATAATCTTTGCATTTAATTGAAAAGTCCAAGCACGCAGAAATGCCGAAGAGATTTTCAAACCATACCGATTTATATGACAGCGGCTCATTGTTTGGTGACGGACTACATATGCAGAGCATACAGATAGTATCTTACTGCGCGCTATACGAGACGCGCGTACATTGCCATGTATCGCGGTACTCTCCAGCTTATCTCGCGCTCGTATCGCGATATTGCGCTGCTCATGTCGCGATATTGCGTTACTGGCTTTTGGGTTTTCTGCTGGCTGGTATGTAATACTAGTTACATACTGGCCCTATTGTTCGCCGCGAGTGCTTCTTTTCGCGTATAACCCTCTACCCCCAACAGTTGTTGGTGATACCAGGTGTATATGACCGTATACACCGGGTTAATAACCTGGTTATTAACCT
>JAVFBY010412710.1:0-14620 GCA_034781015.1 Tonicella lineata
CCATACACCCTGGTTCTGTTAAGCCTAACATATGTTGCAGTTATATCGAGTGAGAGCTAGTTGTCAACAGTTCCCGTGGGTGAGTTGCCAATCAGTTTCAGTTTATTAATGAATGGGCCACATAACCCTTCTCCCGTTAAATACATACATGTATACATAATAAAGCATTTTTTCAAGATGACGTTAATGCCCACAAGTATATAGTGATGTAATTGTTTTACAATAACAAATTCTGTGCTCTCAAAGTCAAAGTCTCTTTAATGAAATAACACAGATTTAATATACTTTTTGTTGTTTTAACATTAATTAAGTTCTTAAATCTTCTAACATTTGGCCATGAACCGAATTTTCGATTGAAGTGTTTTTTTCTTAGACCTGAATACAGATCACAGCATAGCAAAACGTGATACTCGTCTTCTACTTAACCAGCTTAGCACATTATACATAAACGCTGATCTCTTGGGATGTTATTGTATCGACCGGTTTCAATATTTAGACCATGGTAATGGTATCCACACCTATAGCGTACATAACTACTTAAACACTTATGATTTATATTTGATGATTTATCAATATATTGCTCCATACAAAAATCTTCCTTGATAATTGAGTATAGAGTTTATGTAAAGGATGCGTTAATAGCAGCAACAAAATCTTGGACAAAGCAATCTTTTACTGTTCTGACAATTTGACATATACATGTATCTAGAGTAGACAATCAACCGTAGTCGTAGCTTTAAATGTGACATGCAAGCTTTTGCCTCTTTGCTGTGTTGATCGGCAGCTAGTCGGCGCTCAGTTCCAGATAGTCGTGCATAGTGCGTCTACGTTCAGTTGGAACTGATCGTGACTAGTTTCTTATAGTCGCAAACGACATAAGCACCTATGTCTGCGTCTATATCCAACTGACCAATCTGAGTTAAATTTACAGATCACATGATGATCTCTTACAAGGTTTAAACATGGCCGATTTGTCATCTGTGCCATTTTGTAGAGTCATGTGACCGGCTTGTGGTTCAAAATTGCTCCTGAAACAGACTGGCATCTTGTGACATAAGCGCTCCTACGACTGCAATCAACTTGTTGGGTTCAGTTTTTGGTGCGCGTGGTAGTTTGAGACATAAGAACTTAGTTTTAACCAGTTGCCGTTAGTTTTATCGCATTGCTCTGCAACATAAGCAAGGTTTAGAGCTTTAAAGAATGAGGTCCCCAATTTGTGATGTCCTGTTTGGTCCTGTCCTGTATTTGGTGTAGGCAGTGACATATGGCTGGTTTCCTCCACCCAATTAACTGGCACACCATTTCCACAGAGGTGAAAAAGCCCTGGATTAAACACCATCCAATCATTACATTATTATACACGGTAGTATGGGTTACTTCCTGATGTACTCACCACTGTGCTTTATAAGACCAAGTTCACTCTATAAAGCTCTGTGACTTCCAGAGTAAGTAAGTTAGCCCTGTTCCCTCCACCAGCACCCTCATAGAAGTGAAATGACCGTTGGTACAGTTTTGGTAAGCTTATTATCCGCCTCCCTGACATTCGAATGTCAGTTGTTGGGGAGTGCAACATTTGAATCTCGAATAACGGGCTAACTTCAGCTTCTATTTATATAATCAGTTTGTCCTACAGCATAACACTGAATGTGGTATAAAAGACCAGCCAATCAATCAAAACTACTTGAAGGTCTTTAGGTACTAGTACATCAAATCTTTGTTTTAATACTAGCTAAAGAGGAATAGTTTACAGTACCAATTGACAATTTCTTATGGATAACAACTTCTGGGTTTTGAAATAAGCCATTGAAAGAGCTAGTTTACAATAGTTTGTATCTTTAACAAAAGTAACATCAACTAGGTATTGCTACACAAAGTGACTTTAGTCTACAAGTAAGCTGACCTTATAGCTGTCATGACTACCTTCACCACTGGTTGCCATGGTATTTAAGATCAACTTGGGCTAAGAACACCTGTTTATGTACTTTTTACATAGCCCAAATGGCAATTGTCTGTTGACAACGACAGTCATTTACAGACAACCATTGTTGCATATATGTATTAACCCAAACTGCTGTGTTAAACTTGTATCTTACAAATACTATTTTCATTGCAGGTGGTTTTGGCGACTGGAGGACTGATGGCTGTAAGATTACTGAACAACATGGCAACATATCAGTGTTTAACTGTTATCATCTCACAGACTTTGTTATTCTACAGGTAATTCACTTTTCATTAGCTAATTTTGTTTATTTGATTCTTGATTTCGCTTTAGTTTAGACCTTTAAGCTAAAGAGTTACACAAAATGGTGACTCAAAATTGTTGTGGAGGATGATTACCTCCTGTGAACTACATCTTCATTTAGGATGTCGTCAAAATTTATTTTATTTTTTTGCTCTTTTTTATATTCATTGTAGTTATTAGTTTGTTGTACTTGTAATCACTATCATGTTTAAATCAATCTATGTTCTGTATTTTGTAACTTTGTGTCTGAGGGCCTCAGGGAAAAACAGTTTTGCTTCAAAACTGACTGAGTTTGCTTTATATACCCTCTTGAAATAAATATATATATATATATAGCTAGTAAGCTAATCTTGATTTTTTTTGGTCATAAAATTTGACCCAGTTAACTTAATTTCAAAGATTAATAAAACATTAATTAAACCTAAAAAATTCTGTCACTAAATTAAAGCCGAAACCCGGACAAGATAATAAGAAAAATTTATCAGACAAAAAAAGATGTTTTTCGAGGACTCAAACCGGCGACTCCAAAAAACATCAATTCCTAAATCCAGAGCTTTATCTTACTGATCCACAACTGAACTGAAAAATTGATGTGAAAACTTGAAGTATGGCATTAAACCCCCTCACAGCTTTTATTCATAATTCCCTGTTTAGAAAACATTAACCCCTGATCATCAAGTTAAACAAAAAGCAGTTAACCCGTTTAATAAGAAAACAAATTAGTAAGTTTTCCAATGCAAAATTTTACACATACATTAACATTTTTAATTAAACTTAATCTTTTTCAGAATTTGTCAATCCGCGTGGCTAGCGTATTCATAATGATGGAACCTGTGATTTATGCTGGAAGTTGTTTACTAGCTATCTGTCTAATGGCAGTCATTGTCACATATGTCACCTGCTTTAAGTAAGTATAGCACGAGCAAGTAAATAACCAAACATATCAGCGGGTGATTTTTAGGAGCTTCCTGATGCTCTCTGAGCTATTAGGGACATTTGAAAGCAAGTTTGTTGTGGCATCCAGGTTTACGCCCTGTCATCCTTAACATATTTTTTGCCAGTGTATCAGGTGGGTTCCTACACCCAATGGACTGGCTCGTCATCATAGAAGTGTAATGACCTTGAATATGCTTAAAACCCAAATGAAATAAACAATTAATTAAAAATTGCATGTGTTTGATGTTTAATATAAAAAGATATATACTGAATTGGCTTGGATGCTGAATTAAAAGTATCAAAATGAATAGATCCTTTGCCAGTATTTTACACTAGTTGTGAATTATGATAAATGTTCAGTGAAACATATTGAGGTTGCTAAAGTTATGTTTATTATTTAACATTATAGTATAAATAATACATTTGAATCTAGTACGTCTTTGAAATAATGTTGAAAATATGTTTTTTCATTATTTTTAGATTTATCAAAATCCCTAAGAAGGCCAAGCACTCAGTGATAAACATTTCGATCAGTATTTTGCTGTTATGTATTGGTTTCACAATGGGTGTGAACAGAACGGACCAGGAGTTGGCATGTCAAATTGTGGGAATCACCATCCATTACTTCACCCTCTGTGCTATCTTCTGGATAACTATAACTTCCAGGTAAAATGAGTGGTCAACAGTATTTAGCAGGTGGTTGCCAGGAGCTTCTTGATGCCATGAGTTAATCTGATTAAAGACGCATCAGGAAGCTAATTTGTCGTGGTGTCCTGTTTTACAACCTGCTATTTGCTTTTGCTGTCAAGTCTCCTAGTGGACCTCATTAGGTATATGAAGGTGTCACAAAAGGTTTTTAGCTTTTGCTGGGGTGGTTTTATTAGGTTTCCTCTTGGTTTTCTACCATATTAAGTAGTGGGGAGTAAGAAGTGGAGAATCCCTCATCAACTAGTGAAATGACCTTGAGTATGACGTTAAACACCAATCAAATGATCCGTTATTGAGATGTATATTGTCGTTGGTTGTTTCATTCACCTGTTGGGATGACATGCTCACATCTTAGTGAAATAGCATAATATATTGCTTTAAAACCTTATTTAACAAACTAACCAAATGGTTAGGATAATTTTGTACAGTGTGATGTTTTTATCATATCATCATTTCATGGATTTTTGCCGTCTTTAAAATGAATTTTAATACCAACATTTTAGTTTTGATACTAGCACTGTTTTCATGCGTGAAAACAGCTGTCTGAAATGGGCCCCAGGAGCCACTTTAGCAAAATGCCATACGCCAAAAAATATTGTACAACATATTATTGCTATGACGTCCAGCAAAGAAGGTATTGCAGCATTGCAACCAACAAATGGAACAATATTTTTTGTTGTAAGACATTTTGGAAAGTGGCCCCAGGTCTTTGCCTTGTTGCCTCTACCATGGACACTGTTGCACTGTTATATAGCAGTGAAATCATCTTTAATATGACTAACTCCAAGCAAACAAAACAAATCTAATATTTTCTTGTACAAATCTCATACTTGATTAGGTTTGGATATAGCAGTAGTGGTGAAAAGAATAAATTGTTATTCTTATCTAATTTTTTTCTCTTTTTGTGTTTCAGTAACATGTTAAAAAAGTTTACAAAAGCTGAGGAGCCGCCCGCCCCTCCCCCAGAGCCCATTCCCATGCCCCTGCCCCCTAAACCTATACTGAGATTCTACCTGCTGGGCTGGGGAGTTCCCATCATTATATGTGGTATAACAGCAGCTGTGAACCTTGACCACTACAGTGAAAGTGAATAGTAAGTAGAGATTCACAATTTTACCATGGAGTGGCATAGACTTTCTAACTTTTATTCAATTTCATATGTTTATATTAAATTAAATTAAATATTAAGTAGTTAAAGATCATTAAACTTGTATTTAATTCCATATTTTTGTGCCAGTGGTACATGTTAAAAGTTTTATGTAAATGCCAGGAAATATGAACTTCACTGGGGTGTAAAAATAGGAAAATTCTTACCAAGGGAATTAACTCTTGGCAAGGGAGATAATTATGATTCATTGTATATTCTACATTTTTTTTAAACACGACTAGGAACTAATTTCAAGCATTTTGATTCACGGATAAAGCAAGGGTTATATCTAGGTTTTTAGAGTTGTGTCGTGTTTTATTTGGGAGAAAAATTTAGGTCAAGTATTCCAGCCCAAATAGATAAGGGCCCAGGGGACATCGAGGTCTGTACATTCTGAGAATAAGGAAGGCTGGAGAAGCCATCTCAGCTAATTTCGGCTATGAAATTTGATTTTTAGCATGTTTATACATGGATCTTAGTTGATACTAATTGAATTGTTTAAATATAATTTGGGGACTTTTCTCTTATGTTAAACAAAGAATAATAATAAAGAAAAAAAATGACCAAGTTTAAAGCTTGTTTTCAAAATAGCCGATCAAATATTTGCCTTTATTTCAAACCCTGTTGTGTAGAAAATTGACTTCAAGTGAAATTTATTTATTCAACCATTTGATTTTTTCAAAAATAATCATTTGTTTTTTCAAAAAATCATCCATTTTTATGAACACCATAAGACCTTAGATCTAACCCTGAGAGCTATTATGATAAACTGCTGACATAGACATAAAAAGAATGACACGGATACATATTGTATAAATATTTAATTGTTTTACTGATGACAGAATTCTGGTTTATTTTCCAGTTGTTTCCTCTCCTGGGATCCCAGTCTTGGAGCATTCTACGGACCGGTTGCGTTACTAGTGGTGATCAATCTAGTCTTCTTCATGAGGATTTCATATGTAATTCGTGGAACGCCAAATAACCTCAATTACTCGGATGAAATGGAGGAACTGCATACAAATGAGATTGAACTTACGCCTAATCAGGAATTTACAAACATAGAGACGGCATCTCTCACGAGAACAGACGCTACTTCTATGTCCAGTATCCTGGACACTGAACATCGGCCAATCAGTCAGCTTAGAGCTCTTGTTGCAATGCTCTTTCTTTATATCGTAGTTTGGGTGTGTGGAGCTTTTGCCGTAGCTCGACCTTTCAGAACAATTATTCCACGGCAGGAAAAAATATTCAGTTATTTGTATGGATTTACTAGCTTAGTTCTTGGAGGTTTTATGCTAGGATATTATTGTTTGATGAGACATGACTCACGGAGTAGCTGGAAGCGATTTTTTTCATGTCGTCCACAACCGCCTGTGTATAATGTCAATGGTGATAGTGAATCAACCACGCGAACAGCTCATACTAATGGCCATGCTGTCCGTTGTGCTAGTAGTGTTGAGTCGTCGTCCCTCACTGGAAAAGTCGTAAATATTCACAAGGAACAAAAACAAGAACAGCAGCAGCACATGAAAAACGGTGCCAAGAAAACTTCAAACATAAACTTGGTTCCCTCACAAACTGCCTCCCTCACAGAGGTTTCTTTCGGCAGCGTTGGTCAAGACCAAAGTTTTCCAAATTTTTATAATCCCAGACAAAATGGGGTCGCCAAAAAGTTCTGGGAAAAGCGTCACAACCAAACAACAAAAAGGGGCAAAGATTTTGGAAAAGAATTGAACAATTGTACCAGTAGTTATAATAGTAATTTAGACAATATTCTCAATGAAAGTGTGTCAAAGAGGCAAAGTCAGTGTACAAGTAGTGAGGCGAATACTCACTTTAGTATTGAGATCCAGATTCAAGCTAACCCTCGGCACTCCCCAAATAACGTTCGATTACCTGCGGGACAGGATGAGATGCCACCCTCCTACGACAGTATTCGTAGAAATAAACAGCTGCCTATGAACATTCAGGCCACCCATGAGTCAGCGTTTCATGCTGTGGTGCCTTACGACCGCAGTCAGATGGCTCCAGTGGGGGGTAGTGTAGTGGACGGGGTGGCAGACAGTGTGTGTAGTAGTAGTCATTATCCCCTCTCCCAGCCAGACTCCTCCATACCCTTCTGTTCAGACTCCACCTGTATGAACAGCCTGGGTATTCAGGGGCAGTCGTGTGGCTGTGATAACTACCATGTACAAAGGATGTCCCCCAATAGATCTATAACATCCAGTCCTGTCTCAGAGATGCTCCAGAGAAACATTTCTATGCCCCGCCCTAGAGACTTTGACGGGCAGAGTCAAGTGAGTCAGGAGACACAGGGTTCTTGTTTTCACGGGCGACTACAGCCTCAGCATCGCCCCCAATTGGAAGGGCCTCAGCGACACCTGCCAGCTATTGATCAAGATTGTTGTACCGAGTGTCTAAATAATGTGAACGAGGCCAATGTGTTCGGTTCTCGCCGCATGTCAGATAGCAGCAAACATTGCAGGACATCGTCAGATTGTTATAGTTCTGACAGCAATGTTCGGCGTCGTAAACAAAACTTTATCCGTGAGTTGGAGCAGCGAATTCCACCTGGAGAACAGGTTAACTCCCCTGCGTACTCAGACGCTATGCAAAGACCTCAGTCTAATCAAAAAAGACATATTCATCATGATTCGGACAGTCAATTACATTATTATCGCTCACGGTCACATGACTTTTCGGACCATAACTCCGAGCCATCGCACAGAAAACGCCATCATTCACATGGTAGTCGGCGCAATCGAAATCGTCGATACGCTAACCAATCATACGGGTCAGGGATGCATACATCCTCCGAATGGGATGAACAATTTGGGGAAAGACCACAAAAAATACCCTATGCCTATGTCAATCATAAATACAGGGACAGACTTAAAGAAAAACGCCTCCAGGACTCTGGCAAGGTGGGAGTGGACCCTGGGACTAAGGTATATTGGTTCCCACGGTCGACGAGTGCTTATGATGAGATTTTACCGGGTGGAATGGAAGCTATGGCGGAAGATACTAACTCCAGCTCGGACGACAGTATTGACGAGGATATTTGGGTGCTACAAAATGAGCGACGCAATCGACTCAAAAAAGAGACCAGTGTCTGACAATAAAAAAGTGGGCTAATATCAACTATATACGATATCTAGTATTGTATTCAGTGTGAATATGATGCAGGGAATTACCTCCAAATCAAATTTATCTTCCTTAATGGTGTTTTTTTTTTTAAATTCAATCTGTGTACATTTGCATTCAACATGTTTACTGCCTTTTATCTTACAAGAAAATTTGGTGTACAATTTTGGTACTTTTATGTGAAGCCAACAAACTTTTTGATGTCTTTTATCACATTTTACATTATATTTATTTGAAACATATGTAATACATGACGCGGATGTAAATGCAGTATCAGCTGGGAAAAATTGTCAAAAAAGGATAATTATGACCAATCTCACGCCATTTTTATACATTAATAACAGTACGCTAATCATGTGTTTTTGTTTAAACCCTCTGTCAAAACTTTAGCCTGCGTTTTGTGAATTTACTCTTATGACAATATTTTTTATATGTATAAAAACATAGCAGTTCAACTTAAAATGAAGACAAAATTCAGATGATTATTAATTTTAGTAAGGGAACAAAGAAATTTATATTATGAATATGACACTCATTTTGTTTTACATACATAATACTCCGTTCTATGGATGCTTTGTCTTACAAAAGTTAAAGGCAAATAATAAATGACTAACAGATTTTTTAAAAAACATATTTTTTATCTTTAATACAGGTCAGATGAACCAAAATAATTTTACCTCCATGATTAAAGTATTTACATATATTGTCATGAGATAACAACTTTTACTGAGCAAACTTTTCTATCGAACAAACATTTTATTATTAAACAAACTATTTTATTTAGTTTTTATTACCAAACTCCAGGTGAGTGTTGAAAATAGCCAGACTTCTGTTGATTTTTGTTGTTTTTTTAAGAATATAGTCTTCTGGTGATAATAATTTTGTTGAAATTTGTATATGTGTATTTAGGACCTTGCAACAAACTATGGTACATCTGTTCTTTTCTCTTTTTTTTTTTGGCAAAAAGTATGAAAATATTTATTTATTATTAAAAGGTCGACAGCATTGTTTTTTACTTGTGATTTCTGGTCAAAGTTGTGGACCAGGGAATCCGATGTCTTATATTATATTTTGTCCATGTTAAGAAAAAAAATCACATGGGAAATTACTTATGTGAAGACATGATCACATGACTGAATATAAGAATTGTGATTGGTGGATATTGTGGTTTATGTTACGGTCAAACTGAAAGCAGTCACAGGATTGTGCTTGGATATTATTAATAATAAGACTTTCCTATGAATACATTATCCTGTGACTTGAATAGTTGATTGTGATTGGATATTATGATGGGTTGCCCATGGTCACATGACTGATACAAACAAATGTGATTGGATGTTGTGGTTGTTTTCCTATAGGGGGAGTTTTAGACATCTGATTCATTGTTGAAGACAACTCAATGCTGAAGATGTTTGTGAAATAAAGTTAAACTTTAAATCAAAAAACCTGCTTTCACTTCTATATTTAAGACTTAATGATAGTTTCACGCCGTCCTCTGAATGCTGGACCAGTTAATTTGTTTGGTGTTTATTAAAGTCATACTCAAAGGTAGCCCTATATGTATAAGCAGAAGTCTATTAACTAGAAGTATGCAACTCCCATATAGATAGGCTCACCGGCATTGGGGACCGAGGACACTGTTTTAACGTATGATGTGATGTAGCACACAAGAAAATTGATTGGGACAGCCGGCAAGCAGTCCGCGGATTGTAGGCTCGCAAGACAGAGTAGACGAGGATATAAGGCCCAGAATTCCGCATTATAAAAAAGCCAACGGGCTGAAATCTGACGTGACTATTATTTGCTGGTCCCCAATGCCATGGACATGGCATATATGGGAGTTGCATACTTCTAGTTAATAGGCTTCTGGTATAAGTTTTACAGATTAAGGAATAGGCCAGGCCAGAGACGTTATCTTACATGAGGAACTACATGTAACCCTTTCCATTACCAGTGTTCTATGATGGTAACCAAGATACCTCATAAAAACTTAAAAAACAAACAAACTTCGCTTTTATTGTTGATAGGTAGCCTCGAACCTGTGTGTTTTCCACCCTGTATTGAAGGTGTTTTATCATTTAATAACCATAAGTAACGCTTATAAAAACTCAACGAATTAAAATCTGCAGTTAGTGAAAATATCTTATCAAAGAAACAGAGTAAAACGTATCCTTCACTAAGTACACGTACTGCAGCAGCGTAAGGATCCCATTTTGCTTACCTCTGGAGAAAAACAAAGGAAATTATCCCCCTTTGACCTTCCCACATGAACATGTATATACAGTACTAGTATAAAAGAGTATCTATTCAATGCATTTTCTCATCTTTTCAATTCGTGTAACCTTAGTGAGCTTGAACGACTGCCCGTTAGATGGGTAAATGTGGCACATCATTCATGTAATGCAAAAACGTGAAATCAGATTTAGTTTTTTGTTACAGGAGTGATAAACCGTGCCACACCATTGGGTACAGATAAGAACTTATCCGTTAAAACTACTTGAAGCCAACTTGAATTCTCGACTTTAAACATCCAGGTAGCATACTTGGGTGTTACAGAGCTATGAAGATTGGTCACCTTAGCAACGCTGACTGGATGAAAACAACTAGTTCTCATTCAGTGTGATGCCATGCTAAAGCCAAGAATAGTGTCTATATTTAAGCTCACTACGAAGCCATCGTGAATTCAAGCCTCCAAGAAGCTCATACCAAGTTGAAAGATCTAGGTACTTATTGCAATGACTTCAATCTTTGGTCATAAAGGTGAAATACCCCGGTCGTTTAACCCTAATCAAGTTTCGTTTCTTTAATTCTCTCTTCCTTTCTATTCTTGTTACCGTAGTAAGCTTGAATGACTGTTTGTTAGATGTGGCATGTCATTTATGTCATACAAACGTGAAATCAGCCTAAACATGTCAGTGCAGGCCTGCCTACCCTGGAAGAAATGTGGGTGTATTCTGACGTTTCTGGATTCAGAAATTGGGTAGAATTTGAATTGAGCGTATTTTCAGATCTACTTTGGTGTACAATTTGATATCTTTGGCATATTTACGTATTGAGCATAATTTTGGCATACAAAATACACTGGCTAGGCAGGTCTGTCAGTCATATCTTTTTCATGGAAATTCTTGAAATGCTACATGTATGTACATGTACGTGTTACATGAATGATATACCATAGATGGTGCCATAGGTACTGAACTGTTAAGACCACTTAAAGTTGGAAGCCAATTTTAATTCTCGGCTTTAGACATCCGGTTACTTGGGTGTTCAATGCATGGTTACGACCCTCCGTCAAGCACCAAATCACAAGCAGTAGCCAGTCACCTGGATCACTCGGCCAACTGGCCTTTTCAAACAACATGTTGCATTGTCAAACATTCACTTTCAAAACCACGACAAGAAGGCAAATAAAAACACCCTTTTTTTTTGCAACTATATTATTCCTATACAATATATTTTATTTTAAACATGTACATAGACTTCTATTTTATATATCTATAGTTCCAATATAAGAACCCTATCGACTGTTTTGTTTCACATTGTGACCATTTTTCAATGCTGTTATCCACATTCAGATCTGTATTGTATAACCATTAGATGCAAATAAACAAAATATATGTAAATTAACATACTGATGCATTATAATGTTGTCTTATGAAATCAATGCATAGTAAATGAAAGTCACCATTTAGGTTCCATAGTTAATGTCTTATGAAATCAACTCACTGAGGTCAACATTTATGTTCCTTACTGAATATAATATGGAAATTGCAAAATATAAAAGTTAAATGTCATGCGACGTATGTCTTAAAGTTGTGTTGGATTTTAATGGAGAATACAATTGAAAAACTAAAGCACAATTTCAAAATGTTGATAACAAAAAATGCAAACAAAGATTATAGACTAGATGATAAAACAATTGCAGTCAAAAAAATTACCACATGTCAAAGTTAATGGACCTCTTCATTTATTGTCTAATTTGTTTGTTTATGATGTCTTGGCATAATTGAGGACATGCAGCCGCACCACTCTATAGCATGCCCCTAAAGGCATTCAATTGCACCACTCTGTAGCATAGGCCCAAGGAAATTCAGTTGCACCACTTAAATCAGGCATTTGACATCATTTGCCCAACAGCGTTAAAATCTTGGTATGTCAAACTGAGTAATTTGTGTCATTCCAAAAATGTTAATGGAAATGTTAAATTGAAATTTCACGAGAAGAATGCAACTCCCATATAGACAGACTGATGGTATAACTCTGGTTGGTGAGGCAGCAACCTGTTTTTATGTATGATGTGACATAGCACATAAGAATAGTCAAAAGCGCACAGATTTGGAAAGTTTATAATTAAAGGTTGGTTAACCTCAAAAGTCAAATTCATCTAAAATAGGACTGTTATAATAATTTATTTTGCAACTTACTGTATATATAGGCTTTTAAAATAATACTTTTGTAAAATAAATATTGTTAGAAACCTTTATACCCAGCTTTCTAAAAAACCAGAAATGATTAGGTGAACGGTGATGTCATTACTAAGAGCTGGTGGACAATGCCGTAGACATTCTTAACAGGGTTAATAGACGTCTGACTCAACAAATGGCTCTAATACTGGTTTGACTAGACAAGATATAAAATAAAGTGTATAATTAGTTATATAACAAAAAATACAAAAACAGTACAACTGAATTTCATTAAAAAAAAATTTGAACCAAAATAAACATTACATGTCAATCTGACACTGATTTCACCTCATTCATGTAAAATATAACATTTACAAACGTTTTACCCTTGGCTTGCGGAGATTTGTACAAGGTCACTCTATGTAAGTACAAATGTAACAAAAGACTCCGTTTGAGAACATGATATGTGATGAACATAGCTGTACAGTATATGCTAGTCAGGGTGTATATTTCACAACTTATTCCCAACATGAAACAATGAAATAAGCCATGTAGATGACAATTGGGTGGGAAATAGATATGTAGGTCAAGTATATACAATAATACTGAATTGAAACAAAACTTTTGACCTAGTTTAAAATATGTTAAGAAATAACTTGAGAATATACACAGATGACCTTTCCTTCTTCAGTAAATTATAAATGGCACAGCTCATTGTAGACATAAGGAAATGGATGAAATTGTCTTAAATGTATGCATACCTACAGTAAGCTGGCTCAGTACTGCTATTTCTATACAATAAAAATAACAACCAAAAAATTAAAAATTAACTGAACATGTACATCCTTAAAAATTTTGATTTATGACATCTGAAAAGCAAAACTTAATAGTAATGACAACAGATCATATTAAAATGGCAAGTATAAGAAAATAATGTAAATACACTATAATAATATAATAATAAAATACATTTGTATGATTACAAAACATAAGACTTAATGGAAGATCAACTTCTGGATTTATTGATAAGCAGCGTTTGAGTGCAGATACTAGAAACATTATCAAATTACAACTATAACTAATATTCAGGGACTTATATAATATACTCAATATTAATTGCTGACACTGAGATTCCTGCGCAAGTTCAGACTTTTCTGACAAAATCTTATTATAGTATATATCTTATATTCTATAATGCTATTTATGACACTTTTACCAACTATATATATATATACCAATCATTAATTTTCATTGCATGATCTCAAAAGGTGTAGGGTCTACACCGATAACTCAAAGGTACTCTTTTTTTTCTGAAATGTGTTTCTGCTATTGATTGACAGTCATTGCTATTATTGCTATGAAGGCATCAAATCACACTTCTTACTACACAACCTTCTTAGAATCTTGTTCTTTAGTATGGACAGATGAGCTAGGGTTCAACACCATGTTTTCAGGCTGCCACCGTCTCGGTGTTACCTCCCTTGGTTATGAGCTGCACCAAGCTGCCACTGACTGGCCTGGCATCTCCAGCAGACCACCTGCACAACAGTCTAGAATAAATGAAATAAAAAAAATAAAAAAATTAGATAAGGATAATCAAATACCAGACATTTCCTCACCAGCAAAGTGCACAACAAATTTACATCCTGAGTGCATCAGCCACTCGCAGCTGTGAAAAGCACTTACTTAGGGAGTGGGTGTGATTACCTGTTTTACGCCAAAAACGTTCTCAAGCTATAATTACTATAATTATGTGAGGGTAGTGAATAGCCATATTAAAACCACCATAATGTGAAGCATTTATCTCTTCTTGAAAAGTAAAGTTCCTGTATTGACATTTGCTACTATACTTAGGCTAGGCTGTGACAAATGTTTGTTTAAAATTCATCGCCATGTGCTTAGGGGTATTTCAGTTATATGACGGTGTCTCAGCTCAATAAAAGATGAGACAAGACAAGGGCAGAAAAAAAAGATGCCACAAGTCAACAACAAATTGATATCCTGAGTGCATCAGGGAGCTGGAGCTCTCGCCCTGTTCCC
>JAVFBY010412821.1:0-14620 GCA_034781015.1 Tonicella lineata
ATTTGTCCTGGAAAATAGTATTTTTGTCCTGGAAAAGTCCTGGAATTTTGACATCCAGAGGCTGTACGAACCTTGTCATGTATTTATTTAACATTTGTCATCACCTGAAGCCATAAAGCGGCAGTCATTTAATTTTTTTATGGTTAGTCAGTAAATTCCAGAGTGTCACTGTAATTGGGATACTACCGTATCTTGAGGATATATCGCAATATGTAACGTATCACAAGATTAGTGAATCATTACACCTTATCCATTGGGCCGGCATAAAGGTGAAATAACCCTGAGCATGGCGTTAAACCCCAATCAAACATCAATTTATTTGTTAATGCTGTTTTTCTTAATTGTAGGAGTTGATGCGAATCCACGGTGGAGATTCAGGTCTTGTGAATTCCGAGTCTGGAAATATCAACTTGAATTCTAGATCTGTTGGGATTAGTTGGCCTTGCTGTGGGTCAAGCTAACACAAGGGAAGTAACTCTAGTGCTCTTCCATTGTTTTCTCCCCTGTCCAAGCTTTGTCTAACTTACACTATTCTACCTAAAAGCGTTGGACTTTTTTTTCCCTATAATATATTAAACAAAGCGTCTTCTTGCAATCCAATTCCAAGACATGTAGGTAGCTTAAAATGTGACATAATACTGGCAAGGTTATCCTCTGAGATTGAGAAATAATCTATATAGTAAGCCAAATAAATAACGTAATGACAGGGTGAACACTGTGTCAACACCTTGTCCACAGCGTATTGACACAGTGTTCCAGTCATCTGTTGATTTTTCTGTGTTTATCCTTTTTTATATGATTTAAATGAGCATGATTGGCCACTGGTACTGTACAATGTTGTACATACTGTAATGTATGACAAGTGGCAGTGCTTGTATAATGTCAACTTATATAATTTTTTTTATAAGTGAATTGATGTATAAATTTACACAAAGTATGTATGTATGTCTATGATTATGAAATGGGTAACTTGCACTATTAATAACAACTGACATGATGTACATACATGTATTCATTTAGGTCACTTCACAACTAGGACTTCTTGGCTTGCAAGAAATTCTGTGATAGGTTTTTGTGTGGTCTATGTTTAATGAATGGCACCTTAGCTGGCAAGGTCTAACTGTGAGATATAAGCTTTCTAGCGATAGCTAAAAAAAAAAATGATTCTCAGTATTTTGAGAAAAAAAAATTCTTAGAAAGACATAATCTTGTGATATTTTCTTGCAAGACTTGAGGGGTTTATCAACAAGCCAAAGCTCGATACAAATTTTTGTGAATGAGATGAGAATTCTAAAGTTTTTCTGGAGCACAGCTGCACAAATTTTTTGGTTACTGCTGATCATCACTTTTTATTGTCATTTTGATTATATGTGTATGAACAGATAATAATAAGAGAAGAGATCTTTATTTGAAGAAGAATGAGGGCCTCGTAAATGCGCAAGGGAGATTATTTCGCCCTTGAAGTTGGCTTTATGAAATGAACTGGATGGGAAAGTGACATTTATTAATAGGACAGACATCTTCCCTCTTGAGACATTCTTGAAACTGGTTTCAAGGGCCAAATTATCTCCCTTGCCAGCACCTGCGAGTCCCCCCATGTGGTTGCCAACCTTGCATTTTATCTTGAGCCTCTCAAGCTCAGTGTTGGCCTCGTCAGTAAACGCCCATGGCCTCCTCCTAGGTTAATACAGTGAGACTTGCAAAAAGATTTCCATTCCCTTCATTTATATACAGTGCACCAAAAAAATAACTTAATGATTTGAGCACACGGTGTAGTCACCTTGTAAAGACAAAGAAGTACATCTCTTTAGGGATAAAGATTTATTTTGTGGTTTGCTGTATTTAATATACAAGTTTATGGTTAAACACATTGGAATATATACATAAAAGTCATCCTGAACACACAGTGAAGTCACCCAGGCCACACTGTGAAGTTCCTCTGAACACAGGGTGAAGTCACCATCATTAGGTAATTTTTTGGGTGTACTGTAGCCGCTTTCACACAGTGCAACAACATATTTGGAGTTGAAAGATCTAATTCTTGCAAGAATTTTATTTAAAAAAAAATATTGCTATTTAGATGCCACGATTAAACAAAGGACAGTACTGTAGGTTCATTGAATTGAAATGTGACAATGTAATTGGTTGAAAGCTTTTGGCTCATCATACACAGAGCACAACTTCTTTCTAATAAACCCTGTGTCCACAGATTCCAATAAACGATGGCACGATACGAGACATACACAAGACACAAACCATTGTGCTGGAAGATATTGTGTCCAAATTGACAGTGCAAGATGCCATAACTTTTCTATGTATATAGGCCCTAAGATAGATCCCATTGATTTACCCTAACATAAACAATGACATGATCTTTTTGTGGAATGGCCCTTTATGATATAAACAACTAACGGTATGTGTAAAAAATATATTGATAATTCTTACTTTATGTATAAATGTATTCATTTTTTTAAAAATGTATTGCCAATTCTTACTTATGTAAAAATATATGTTTTGGACAAAAAAAATAGGTAAATGTATTTAAGTAATGCATAGTAAGTTGTATGTTTAATGCTTATATATTTTTGTCTGCATTTAAATGTGGGACTATGTATTATATTCTTAATCATAAGCTGACTTTAAGGACCAAATATATTTTATAGAAATAGAGAGAAAATAGTACATGTTTATGCTATCTGATCAATACTATGTACATTTTATTACCACACTTCCAGGACTCTCTGGGATGTAAAACAGTAAATGACTGTAGTTTAAATGTAACTTTAAAGGCCCCCTAACTGCATGAAGCCCACACCAGTCGGATGGAAGCTCAACAATACAAACACAATATTTCTCATTAAAATGGCATACCTTTACATAAAATATTCAATTCAATGTTTCCCGGTGTTGTAACTAGTCTGTAAAGTGCTCCAGGTGATCAGACAGTTGTTTCTGACAGCACATGTAGCTTAAACTAGTAGTGTCCAGCTATCCTTACGCTAATGTTTAAATAATATGGGTGCTCGCATGTGCTGTACTTTTGGTGGTGCCACCAAAAGTCATATCTTTAAATGTGAATTTAAAGAAAAATAGAATATCAAAACTGTCTATGGCAAAAATAGTTTTTTTTTACTTGGAAAAATACTGACTTTCAGTTTTCTCTTTTTAGTCTTTCTTGTGGTTTATAAGAGAGCCCTTTAAAGAAATCAGAAACTGTAGAGAAGGGGGTTGCGCAGCCAGTCCTCGGACCTCATAATGTTCATATTTATTTTTTCATTTTGCTTTTATTTTATTTCATTTAAGACATATTCTATAAAGTTCTACTACAATTTCCAATGTCAAATTACCTCCCTGTTTCATCATCATGTACTTGGAATAGGAGCTAAGAGGCAACACAATGCCGATTTTTGTAGCATCCTCTCTTTTCTTTTCACACCATGTTTTACATCCCCTTCTTAATTTCCGACATCTTTTCTCTAGTTGTCACGGACCTTGAGGGTGGTTCCTTTCATCCATTGCTATTGGGCATATGATATGAGTAAAACGACCTGAGTATGGCATAAAATAAAATTTTAAAAACCAAATCCAGGGAGGAAGTACCGATGCACCAACATAAGTTAAAAAAGTCAATCAATAAATGGGTCAACAAGAAAAGGGCACCAACTTAAACTTGAAAAAAGGATCCGTTTAAATAACAATAAAACGGTTAACCATATTATTTGATTATTGTAACTAGAACTTTAACCCTGCATATTCATTTGTGGTTTGCAAGTGTTATCCTGTATTAAAGACAGTGATTGTAATTATTTTGGCATGAATTATAACAAAACGATTGGCGCCAAACCTCAGTCAAGTATAAAGTGACATACACAGTTGTCAGTTTCACTCTCTTAATGATCCTTACTTGATCAAGTCCATTTTTTATGTAAATTTCGACAAAATCTATTATATATCATGATGGAAATGCATACTAGTATATATTTTTTAATTCTCAAGCCTATAAGAATTTTTGTATCTTTTATGTATTGGCTTTAAAATCGTGATTTAATTATCTTTAAATTAAAAACCACTATTTAGCCTTTTGTCAGTTTGTATGTATGTGATGTACAGCAGTGGTGCATAAATTGTGTAGTGATTTCCTTTACAATTTCAGTAAACATGACAATGCAAAGTAGTCATGTTACATTAATAAAACATGCTTTAATACAATTTTTAACATTAAAGCAAATCAGAGTGACAATAAGTTGCAATATCTTGCCTTTATAAGTATTATTTAATCCCGTATGGTTGTGGGTTATTCTTTTTAAGCAACTAAAGATTTAATTTACAAATATTTGGAACACTTTGTGTAATACATGTAATATGAAGTGCTTCATAATTAATATCAGCATTTGAACAGTTTGTGCAAATTGTTCTGATTAATATTATATATATTATTTACAGTCTACAGTTAATATCCCAACACAGTAGGGGTCCGACAAAAATGATGCGTGTGAAATGAAAACCACTAGTACACAATCACCATCTATCTCGATAGCAGGCTACGCATATTTATTTTAGCTGCATTGAATATACAAAGCCTGCTATTGTAATTTAATGAAATAGATGGTACTTGTGTACCAGTGGTTAGAATTCTCATGCACCACTCATTTCGGTCAGAGAGCCTTATTTACACCTTTTGGAACAGACATTGTGCATGTTGTTTAAATGTGCCCTTGTCAGCTTAAGCACTGCACTACATGTACTCCACAGGCACTTGAAATTATGGATTAATAAAATGAATTGATAATAATAATTTTTACAATCAGCTGATGCATATAATATAGATGCATCAGCTGATTATTAAAATTATTATGATGTACTCTAAGCTATCAAAAGAATAACTAGGAAAGAACCTCATTTGCAAATGGTGGTTAGCAGGAACTTCCTCTATCTTGGTTCACTTTTTATATAGCTAATGGGCACCTCGTCTCATTTTGTTTTTGTGCTGGCGGTGTACTAGGCTGGTTACCTCCACTTGGCTGGCAGGCTGCATCAGTGTTTTAAAAGCCCTCTCATAGAAACAAGCAAACTGAAGTTTATGGTATTATGGATAAATGGCAAACATGAATGCGTATGAATTTGTATATTCAAATGTTATGAATCCAAACATGAATGCGTATGAATTTGTATATTCAAATGTTATGAGAGTATTATTTGCTGTATAATTTGAATTACTTTTTCTTTCATACATTTAAGTACTGAATGGTAAAAGGTACATTTGAACAATATTTTAGAAAAAAAAGATATTGTTCCGTTCCAGTTGTATCGTGCGAGTTGTAATTATTTGTTGTATAATTTTGTATTATTTGTTCCTACAGATTCAGTTGAGAAAAGTTTTTTTTTGTCATCGAATGTTTGTATCAATTTACACGCAACAAACAATATTCATAAGAGAAAAAAAAAACAATCACTCTTGCACTTGTGGGATTAAAATTGTTTTGACAACAAACAAATCTGGGCGCAAGCATTTAGGAAAAGAGGGGTTACAAACATCAAAATAGGGCTTAATACCCTCAATTGGAATGCTGGGACACTGTTAGTAAGAGATAAAAATTAAAAAAAGACAAATCCTACAAAACGCAAAATTGACCATGTAGGAGCCATTTTTCGGGCCCAGAGAATCCACGGAAGGGGGTCCAGGATTTAATTTACAAGGCCTAGACATTTCTTGCACACAGACTGGGACTGGACCAGTCACGCTAGTGCACATCATGTTTTTAATTGTGTAATCTGAGCTGTATATTTAATTATGCTATACCTGTATGTATTAATGTGATATGCCTGTATAATCTATTTGCTGTATATTTGTGCTATACATGTATGTATTAATGTGATAATCTATCAAATTCTGTTTAATTTTATGTACGGACGGTGAACTAAAATAAAATTGTCTAACTGAATGTTGTTACTCATCTGTTACAATGAAGATTACATGTACATGTACATGTATCTGGGTTCAGTTGCTCAAAGTAAAAATTACTGCTAATAGCCGATTAAATCACTAATCCACGATTCAACAAAGAGTGATGCATTTAATCTGCTTTTAGAGCTAAAAGCTCTGAATGACTTGACTAGGGGGGGAAATTGGGTTGGTTGATTGCTTTGGGTTTAACAGTTCTCTGAGGTATTTCACCGCTATATGACAGGGTGACAGCCCAATGTGTGTAGGAAACCACCCTTCATGTCACTGGCAACATAAGACGAAACAGGAAAAAAAGGACCAAAAAACGACAACACAAAAAAATCTACTTCCTGATGCCCCCCCAACTCCGAAACGCACCAGGGCATCGGAATTGGGAGAAACAGAACTAACTCCATTTTCCTGGATATGCCAGATCCACTTTCTATACTGAATGAAACAAGGGTTTTATTTTCACCCTGCAGCTGGGCCCACTTTCACAAAACCACCTTTAGCTAAGGTGACATTAATAACCATGATGACCAGTATTGAAGGTATCGTAGGTCCTGACAATTAGGGTCACTTTGTGAAAGTGGGCCTGGGGACCGATTCCACAAAGCAGTAGGGCCTACTGTTTAAGTCAAAATTTTAAAATCCTCCTAAATTATCTTCTTTTAAATTATAACGTTTAATATTTGGGATTTAGTTCTGTTACCAGGTAGATATTCATATTATATTTGTTTGATATTTTGCACAGACATCTCAACAGAATTGAATGTAGTAATTTGACTGAAGTGAGAAATTGCTTTGTGGAATCGGCACCAGAACTTAGAGGTTTGAGAATACAATGTTAAAACAGTAATTTGTTTGATCATCAGTAGTTTATTAACGTACATGTAGTTTAAAAATATCCAAACTCCATAAAACCAGACATAACCTCGGACACCAAATATACAGTTTACAAGCACTTTTAACATCGTTGTTCGAAAAATAAGTTATTTTAACTATATTTTTTTTATCAATTAAATGGACACAGAAAAAAATCGAAGATGAAAAAAGCGCATAAAAACATGGATATAATTGACAAAGTAAAGAAAGCTCCAAAACTGTCTAAATAAGGGAGAACAAACATGACAAATAAATATCACACATTCTAAAAAGCTTAAAAAAATAATGATACATCTACGCAAATAAAGATATAAAAAATTCTCAAATACATTAACCAGATAGATTAAATATAGATTTTAAGGTTTTAAAAAGCCAGTAACGAAATTAGGAAATAAAAGTTTGGTATAAGATTTACAAACAAATGAGGACACACACATGGTACATTTGGGCAAACACGAAAAGATCAAGCTTCCTGTTCTTTGGGTTAGCCACTTGAAATACTGCATCTAAAATGATTAGAGAATCATAAAAATTTCATACAGAAAATACAATTCCTAACTTTTTTTAAATTTTGCAATATTGGCCAAGAAATTATTTTCTTCTGCAGTTTTATTTCAAAACCGTATGCAATGCTTATTGCTTATTTTTAGAAGAGAGTTAAAAGTTTGTTTATGTCCCAGGTGATTTTAGGGGTTGCAAAACTTGTATAAAGTCTTTAGGTTGAACTCAATAGACATCATACTCTAGGGTATTTCACTTATATGACGCTGGATTCTCCACTTAATATTGAACTTGATAGAGACGCACTAAGCCATGATACAATCCCGGGGCTCAATAGAGTAGTGCTTGTATTTCAAAATTGAAATTGTTTATGATAATGACAAATATTATTACATCTTTTGATTTTATGTAAATTATATCAGGTTCTCTAAATATTGTAGGTCAGAGTAATGGTAATTTACCAGAATGACATCCCTTTACGACCATGTTGGGTCAAACTGCCTATACTTTTACATTGTAAATTTTAATTTTGCAAAAAATATATTCATAGCTATAGAAAAGCCCATTTAAATAGGTAGTAGTAACTAGCCGGCAATATTGTACATGCTGTCATGTCACAAATTGAGTATGTATAACCCCCTTTGCATTAAATTGATGTCATTTCACACAGAGATGTCACTCTGAGGACATAACCTGACATTTTACTTACTGTGCACATGTACCAAAGAACTGAACAAGACATTGACAGTCAAACATAACAAAAACAAGACAGTTTAAAATAATAAAGGCAAATAACAGACAGCTTGCATGCAAATAAACAAAAACACAAAGAAAAAGATAAGATAACTATGATGTTCTCAAGCCAACAACAATTAGAGTTACATTTACCATCAACTGAAATATGACAACATCTGAGCATCTAATAACACAAACATAGCCACTAAAAAGCTTGCTTTTTTTTTTGCATACATGTACAATTCTGTCTTATCCAAACAGCTTTAAAATATATTTTCGTTGGTAAAGAAAATGCTTAAAAAATATTTAAGCACCAAATAAACTAACACTCTTTTCAGCCTTTAAAGCATAAGCAGGACTTATCATACACATTTTTTACATTAGGGTATAGTTTCATGCATTTATTTGTACACACATTTTTCACCTGTATGACTGTGTTGTCTCTTATTAGAAAATGTATCCTTTCCAGGCCTTTGAAGACATTAGTTACTTGCCTTTGATACAAATAAGGAGTTACTAGTTTAAATGGATAAATCTATTTCAAATTTAAACCATGATTACATTAACGTTAACTTCAATTAACATTAAATAAAGGAGAGTAGTGGATCATTCCTCAGAATTTTACTCGACAGAAGTTCCGTTCACATTGCACATTGAATTAAGAACTAATCCCGAAACTGGGTTCTACATTTGGGCAATCTCACACCAGCTATCAAGGAGAACAAACTAATCTAGATTAAAGTACAGGATCAGGGGTGATCATCTGAACAAACACACTGTAATTATAATATCCTAATGCCTTGAATTATGTTTACAGCTAGTCATTTTCTCTGAGTATTTGCACTTAAATACATACAGGGGTTTCCTTAGTAGGCGGTTACCGGCGACCGGCAGCAGTCTACTCAGGGTAAAAATGGCATGGGTCACCGCCTACTTTTTTACTTTGAGCATTTTGTGGCAGCATATTGTGTGTTACTTTGTTTGGATGGTAGCCGCCTACTTTTCAGTGGTAGCCTCCTACTCTAAAAGATAAGGAAACCCCTGACATACGTTTTGAAAATAAAAAGAGTAAATACCAGTATACATGTATTTAGTATTAATTAAGGTATTGAGTATAAAAAGAAAAGAATAGTGACAACAAGAAAAAAAGTATTCAAAATAACCACTACACAAATATGGTGTACAAAATTTCAACAATCCTGGTTAGAGGAGAAACTGAACTTCCAGTCCTTGGAAAAATCTGATGTCCTATTAAACACATAATTATTATCTATAATGAGTAGATAAGGGAACCTAATGTATTTCAATTCTATTAACATGCCCCATGTCATTGATATAATCACAACACCTAAAACAATAACATATACAAGTTCTACATTTTGCACATATTATGAGGTTCTTTCTTCACTCTACAAAACTGAATGCCTAAATTTAGCTGAGCGCATGTGCAAGCAGATTGGAAAGGGCCTTTGGCTCAAACAATATGGCTGCTACAAGGTTATGCTGAGGGTCTCGGATGACGGTTGTCATGGAGCCTGGTGATCTCATTGCGTCATGCTGAAACTTACTTAAATTGAGCCACTTTGTTGTTGACTGGGCGGCTCATGAATTTATCCGAGCTCATATATTTCTTGATATTTGGCAATTCCTCAAACCTTGCGCTAAACGCTGAAAGTTTGGGGAAACCCTCAAGAGAAGTTGGTTCCATAAGTTTGTGTTGATCCAGTAACTCGTACATTGAGAAGTCAACAACAGAAATCTGAAATCATGAATAAAACAAACACCAAGAACAGTTAAAGCACAGTGCAAAACATGAGCAATCATTTGTGAACAACCTGTATGTAGGTCTAAATGTGCAAGAGAAAAAATTAATTTTGATCATATTATAACTATAAATGTTCATTTAAATGAGGTTTTACCTGTGCTCAAGGTTACTTCGCTCATATGTACCAGCCGCATGGGTGGAGAAACCATACTCTTTTTTGTTTTGTTTATCGATATAGTAATTAATTAAGTTAACTTTAAAAGAATAGATTTGTACCACTTGCTGTGTATTACTGCCGATTGGTTTAAAAAAAGAGTTTCATGTTATCCATATCCAAATTCTAATCTGAATTTACTTTACTACCTACAGCTTAGGACAGTACTAAAGTCTAAGGCCTATAATATATTTGAAAAAGTAAATCGCACTGGCACAGGGTAGTCAAAAATGACAAATCATCATGTTCTTTATTAAATATATAATATAGGTAGCCTATAACACAGAGGGTCCAGTCATAAAGACGTGAATTTCAAGACAACTACTTTTCGTATTTTAATGATATTTGGCACAGCGTTTAAAGATGTGTAAGTGTATACCAGCAAATTTTCATCCAAATGAGAAAATGTTTATGTGTCAAAGATGTGGACTCTATTTTCCCATTTTGAGTGTACATAATGTAATTGCTGCTAAAGGTTTTTGTTTTACATTTAACGCAACCAAAAAACAGTTATCGGTGAAATAAAAAAACCTGTGGTCAGAAATATATAGGTTAGGCCTATATGGCTATTTTTATTGCAATTTTGCATACAAGAGGATATCCCTTGATGGTATCAGAAGCCTTGCATACGCTTTGCTGTGCTAAAAAATGACAACACTTTCTAAGAGGAGTGAGGGATTGATTGGGGTTTAACGCTGTACTCAAGGGTATTTCAATCACCTATATGATGGCAAGCCAGGCCCATGGGTAGAGGAAACCCCTGTTCACGTCCCTGGCAACACCAGAGATTTTTGATTGGTGTTTAATGCCGTACTCTGGTGTATTTTGCTCATATAGCAACAAAATCCCCACTCTTACTCTGGTCTGCATTAATATGGTGGGAAAAAACTGGGAGGAAACCTTGGGAAAAGCTCCCCCATTGCCACCTACTGTGACTCCCTCACATACCTAGGCAGGTCCACTGCAGAGTTCGAAATAGTGGGTGCATAGTTGCACCCAGTGTCTAAATGTTCCAGCTGGGTGCTATGTGTATCCACAATTTTGTAAAGACTGTTGAAAAAGTAACTGAACAAACTGTAGATGACAAACTGCTCAGATTTCAAAGCAAATATTGGGATTTTTTTTAAATGTGCACCCATATTCTTTCTTATCCACCCACTATTATATGTTTAGATGAACTGGGTGCAACCAATTTTTTTTGTTTTATTTTGACCCCTGCACTGGACAGCTTCAACTCAGGGAGTACACCGGATCAGCAAGGAAGATCAGCAGTCAGAAGTGCTTAACACTGAGCCACGGGTTTCTTTTTTTTAAACAGGTGATTTTACTTTTGACCTGTTTCAACGCAAATAACGAAAGCAGAACATCAAACACTGTTCATTTCGAAACCTGTGTTTAATGATGTGGCCACAGAAATGTCTTGTATTCTGAAGAAAATTCATTGTACCATTGTAATATAGTTTAAGTAAAACAGATCTGCATACATGTACTCACATTTTTACCAGCAAAAAAAGTGTTATCTCCTAGAAACTCTTCAAACTGTTTAAGTAAGAGAGGTAAGTTCTTAAAGTAGTTCACCTTCAGTTTTTCCTGAAAACAAACAATCAGATTTAAGAAATGAATAACAGTTTGGTTGATTGATTAGGGTTTAACGCCATACTCAGGGGTATTTCACCTATATGACGGAGTGCCAGCCCCATGGGTTGAGGAAACCACCGTTTACGTCACTGGCAACATGAAAGAAAAGACATAAAAAGGGAACAAAAGGAACAAAAAATGACACCACAAAAAAAATCTACTTTCTGTTGCCCCTCAACCCCTTAACTCTGAGAGCACCAAGGCATCATGCAGCTTCCGCCCAACCACCCGCAATAACATTTTGGAGTCGCTGTGACTGGTATTAAAATATAATATTTCTTTAATAACATTTAGATGAAATATAAGAATGATTTTTTTACTGTTTTGGTTAGAATTCAAATTTATGTAAATAGTCCCGTTTCTATCATAAAACTGACAGAGTTTACCGTACCACATTACTGGTTTATTAATTTGTAATGAGCAGAATAAATCTGTGACTTCAGAGAATGAACCTAGAGAAGCCTTGCATTAAGAGCTATAATCTCAATTCTCAATACAGTAATAAACTTATACATCAATCTCAAAACTATAGGTACATTTATTGAAATATAATGTTTCATTGAATGTGTGGGAACATCAGCAAAACAAAACAGGGCCTGGAGGTGTTCAGGGGTCGGTTGTTCAACGGTGTATTAACTTTAAACCATGTTTGAATGACATTGGGTCACAATGAAATTTCTTTGAGATGGTGTTGATTTAAGCCTGGTTTAAAGTTAAGACACTTTTGAACAACCCAGCCCTGTATCTGAAAATCAGTTGAAAAAAAGAAAATGTATTTATGGGTACAGTGTACTGTAGTCCATTTTGATAGTCAGATGGCCTATGTTTATTCAAATTGCAAAATAAGTAAAAGTGGTGCGTTAAAAGGTAGTAGTTAAGCATTAATACCTTGTTTGCCTTCAATACAGAAGGTTCTTGAAATTAACTTACATATTCTGGATTATAACAAAGACGAACAACATTGTTTCTGAAGTCCATGGCCTGATTCTCCATCATGTCCACTCGGACTCTCTCCTCATCCGTCGTTCCCACTGTAAAAAAAAACACAACACAATATTAGCCATCAATTACACATATCTTAGATTTGAACTCTTTTGGAGAAGCTTGAATTGGAGACTTTTGGGCTTACTTTAAGAAAGCCTCGTTAGGCTTAAGTGACTTTAATTACCATGACGACCAGTACTGAAGGTATTTTGTTGTCATAACAGTTAAAGAGGCTATACTGCAGAATTTAGGCCAAACATCGACTGAAACAAATTAAACTGGGTTTAACTCGAGAATGTGCGACATACTGACAATACTCCTGCATTATAGCCAGGCTTTAGTATTATTTTAATACGGTATCAAAGTCATTCTCGATGTTTATATATTCTGAAAGCTTATACTTTGTGTCATACTATAAAAATACAGAAAATCTGGTTTAATTCGTTTCCGTTGATTTTTAGCCTAAATTTTGCGGTATAGCCTCTTTAATATGGTCACCTTATCTTAAGGAGGCTTTATGAAAGTGAGCCCTGATCTGCCATTCCAACTGTAATCACAAACATTGGTCAGCAATTATATATGCTGCTTATAGAATCTTTGTGAGAAGGTATTTCTTTTAGCAAAGAATTTTGTTCTGTGTGTCTCAAATGGCTGAGGTGGATTAAGAAAGTGGATACATAGGCATGTGACTTCACTCGTTTCTTGACATGTTTGATCAATTTGGTTCATCCACGAACAAATCTGCCTCATGTGTCAACAGCGTCCTGGAGAGGAACTTTTAAGGCTTGATTTAATCAAACAAGAAAAGCTGATCTCCGATAGTCATATTAGTTAGTTTTATATATGACTATCAAATTTCTTGATTTATGGAATCATGTGACTAAACATGTGCCAAGTCAACCAAAAAATTTGACTCGTGTGTCCATAATTTACGCCTTGATATTTGCAAATGAATTTTGCTCTGAATCGCAGGAGGCTAAATTTTGCTTTGGCGGGCATAGAAAGTGCCTTGTCAGTCCCTGTCTTTAGTCTTGTCCTATAACTTTTTAAAACTGAGGTTTGGTATTACATTAAAAAAAAGATGGATGCACTTGACATTTGTTTTCTCAGGGATAATAGGCACTTAGCCAGCTACTGAAACAGATACATTTTATAAGTCAGTAAAACTAAAGCACTACCATAGAATAATAAAACTACTGTTAAACCTCAACTAATTTCTAAACAACATTAAAATAATAAAAATTACCTTGGTTAATTAACAAGCATACCCTAAAGATTTGTGCAGATTTAATACTGGAAAGAAATAACAATAAATACTCACGCATGTTATGTTTCCGACCAATATATCTCATAATAGCATTACTCTGTGTTATTCTGATGTCCCCATCTATAAAATAAGGTAACTGAAAAGAAAGGAAATGTCTAAATTTAAATATTAGGCTGTAGGAATATAAAAGAATAATTAGAGTTAATTCAAATTTTGTTTTTAAGTTATTTAAGTTGAAATAAAATTGCATCTATAACATGAAAGCATTGGTTTATAAAGAATTTTATTCATAATCTAAATCTATAAAAGACAGGCGTCTATCTATGTCACCTGGAGAAATTGTTTACCCAAAATTTTAGTCACTGCAGATAAGTATTATAGCCATATTTACCTTCATTTAGTTTAACATGCACATAATTATATTATACTGTATATGGGCACTAGTTTCAAGTTTAAGTCACTCAGACTTAAGTCATTTTGACTTTTCTTAATTTTTTGGCTAGAGGACTAATGTGGGGAGTGGACCATGTGCAATACTTAAGCATAGTGGAAATTGTTCCATCTTTCTTTTTATGCATACAAATTCTATTTGAGGTGGCTGTTTGTATTCTAATAAGAGTTATTCTCAGAGTTATAGGGAAGGTCAACAATCGGCTTACAGAGAGCTTCTCAACCATTGTTAAATAA
>JAVFBY010412932.1:0-13805 GCA_034781015.1 Tonicella lineata
ACTTTGATACCACTTAAAATCGTTGCTATCTGAATTTACTGAAAAAGCTAATTTTGAGAGCCTATGTATCTTTAAGGCACCTGATGACAACATATGTTGTCAAACAGGTCCTCCATAAACGTGACTGTGCTGGGAGCCTGGCCGTACAGCTCTCAATATCGAGTCTTGCCTTTTGGTGAGCCACCAGCACTATGTGTTCTGGAGCGTTCGTAGTGGTGGTATATAATACTGATTTCACCTTGAAACAGACTACAGTCATACCTGTAAATCCGACATGGCAAACTTCTCTTCGAAAATGTATGCCTGATCAGCCCCACCTGCCAGACCACTCATGGTTGCCAGGTAACCACAGTACCCGCCCATCGTCTCGACAATGAAGACACGCCTTTTAGTTCCTGTGGCTGATTGTTTAATACGATCACAGATCTGAAAGTATAAGGAAAGAATCAATAACTTAATTTCTTTCCTTCAAAGTCACTAGTGTTTTCATTAGGTTGATATTGGAGCCATTATCTGTGCAGAAACTTTTTAACACAAATGTTTTTCCCAAAAAAAAATTCTGGAATTCTACCAAAACTTTATTTCAGATGATTTTCTTGAAGCTTTTAATATTGCAAGTTCTCTAAAATTTTGGAATCCTGGGCAGGTTGTTAAAATAATTTAGTATTCTAGTGGCCCTGGATAAAAGCCATTCAAACTGTTAAATGTGTGTTTGATTGAAGTTTAACCTCATACTCAAGGTTACTTCACTTGTATGACCACTTTGCCTTGTCAGTGTTTGTGGGAAAATCTCATAAATATCTCTGTAGTCCAAAGGATAGTTTCCCTGTTAACTAAACCCAGAGTTGACAAGCAAGGGTCAGATTTTCAGACAGGAAGTACTAATCAATGTTTACATTTCTTAAATTATAAAACTGTAGAGAATAAAACTTACGTCTGTGATTTCATTGAGCGCTGTATCGGCTCCCAGGCTAAATTCAGTACCTGGAACGTTGTTTGAAATCGTACATGGTATAACAACCATTGGGATAGAGAAGGCCTTGAAGTTTGACCTCTGCTCAGTCATCTGTAAAACACTGAAGTAAGCCTGTTAAAAAACAAATTAGGGAGTTTTACACACAAAATCCTGTTGTCAACAAGATAATCAGAGATTGCTTACAAGGGGGGTAAAAGTAGCTTTCTTAGAAAACTTTAAATAACTTTTGATAATTCAATACATTTAAAATTATTTAATTGTCACCAGAGGGGAATGCCATACTTTACAAGACATGTTGCAACATTTTCATGGGCGCATCCAAGTTTGTGGTGGAGGCCAACAAGGTATAACTGTCTTGATAAATTCTTTGATAAACCTACCTCAAAGCCTCCAATAACACAAATAGCATTGATTTTATGTTTTTCCATGGCTGCTGCTATTTTCTCAAAGCCTACTTTACCTGCTGTCTGTCTGAAGAGGAGGAAAACATAACTTATTTATGAGGCAATTAGAAGCTTAGGATGGTATTAAAAGGAACACGTTCTGTGTAGATGGTAAGTTGGTTACCTTCGGTACAATGTTCAAATCTAATTCCAGAGATGGTTATCAAGTAATAATAAGAAAATAGATTTGTTTATAATATGAAAGGTTAGTTCACTGTCATGGCACAATGCCAACCCTTTGAATGATATTTGTTTTGGAATCAGATTTTAGGCGGCTCTTGTGGTTATTATACTCATTATGCAGCACGACAAGCCAAACAGAAGTAATTATTTATTTGATTGGGGTTTTAGACCCTAGATACATGTACGGCTATTACACTCATTATACATCACGACAAGCCAGTGAGTGTTTGTTTGTTTAATAGAGGTTTTACACCCTGCATAAGGTTATCATGCTCATTATGCAACATAACAAACCAAAGAAGACCATTTATTTGTTTGTTTGTTTGGAGTTTCATCCCAAATTTTAGGTTATTTCAATCATACGACATAGTGTCGGCCCGATGGGTATACATGAACTGTAGAAAATCCCCCTTGATATCCCTGGCAATTAACTATCAATGACAACACAGGACAATGCATAGGTTTCAAAACATACAGCCTTAACAAATCATCTTCCTGGTGCCCCTTAGCTCAGAAAGCAAACAGGCACAGAAATCTTAAGCCAAGCCACCATAGTGGTATGCTAATTATTGAGGCCCCTTTATGAAAATGAGACCTATTGGTTCTTGTTCTTAATTTTATCTCCAATTCTGACAAAAATTGTAGATAGGCTCAGTTAACTACTCCAAGCAGCAGGAGAATCAGGGCAACTTAAGCACTTATCTGCCACATGTCGCAGGAGCAATCGTCGTGAGAGCAAATGTAGCTGGAGCAATTGTTGGCGGAGCAAATGTTGCAGGAGCAATTGTTGCATGAGCATTTGTCATCAGAGCAATTGTCAACGGAGCAAATGTTGCCGGAAGTATAAACAATGTAAAAATCTTTCTCAACTTGGTTGGGTGTGATGTATAAGTATGATGAAGGTAACTTCAATAGTTTTAAAGATATTGAGTGTTAACAAAAAAGGTTGAAAACCAGCCAGCCGGACAGCAAAGCCAGCCAGATGAGGGGTAAAAAATCTTTTCTCAAAATATGTTTTTTGTTTATATTGCAATATTTAGGGTAAACCAGGATTGAACTCGTGCAAGGAAAATTTGATCAGAGGGCGAGGTTTAATACGACCCTGAGTCTACTCTAGGGGATATTTCATGTTCAACAGAGTGGACTAAAGAGAACATACTCAAAAACTTAAGTTATAAAAATAGGCTACCGGTGAAAAGGTGCAGGATACGGCCGCTGCGAGTTGTTGGTATGCCACCCTAAATGCACAGCAAGTTGTTGTTTGGTCACCACCAATGGGGCAGCAAATTTATATTTTCTCACATTTCAGGTGGGGAATTGCAGACAAGGTATTTAACATTTTGCGCAATTCTGACTCGACCTTGACCCAATGATCATGGGTATAGGTACTGACATCCCCCCTAGACATATTTGTACAAAAATTACCTTGTGAAATGTTTTCTTTTAAACTTACGGCCTGGATAAGGTTTTTGGCATTATGGGCCTTAGTGACCTCGACCTAATGACCTTGACATGCCCCATTCTTCGAAAGTGGGCGTATAAAAAAGTTGAGAACTCCATTGCTGTGCTCATGAGCCCAAAATCATGAGCAAAGGTCAGGCCATGTTCAAGACTGTACTTAAGGAGATGAAAGTGGTTGAAAGCCTTTAGTAGTTTTAAATGCAGTTGTACAAACAATTTTTCTTTAGATTTTGAAAATCAACCCTTAATTTTTAGTCAAACATTTTATTTGTGACTAACAAAAACCCCTCAACGCAGCCCACAAAACCAGTGTAAAGAGTTTGTACCTCGATTGACAGAACCTACTCAAAACATTTTATAACCACAGATTTAGAGTACAACTCAAGCATGTTAAGGGAGGACGATCTGAGCACAGAGTCTGCCTTGAGTATGCTTAAGTTTTAATAATCTCTGCCCCAGGCAACGATTTTTCACATTTTGCTTGCCCTGGTGGCAACCACCTTAAGTTAAGCCACCTCACACTTCCATACTAGAACTGACTTTTTAGTTCCCAGTAGAGAGCCCCCAGCACCAGACCAGCCGGTCACCTCTGTCCAGGAGATAGGCTTTACCTGATAATATAAAAAAAAAACAAGACAATTAATACTGCGAAACCCCCAGGACTCCCATATCATTAAGCCATAGCCAGGCTTTTTGAAAAAAAAAACTTTCAGACAAAATCTCTGTATCTTTGCAAAAAAAAGGACAAAACAATGCATGGAATTGATGAAGTAACACTCTATAACAATGCTGCATTCACAATTTAAGTTCAATCTACATGTATATAAATACTAAGGAAATTTAAGCTTGACCAAGAGAGGGAGGCTTAACCTCTAGTCTCCTCGATAGTTGTTAAACATGTTGTAAAATATGTTGTAAAACATGTTGTAAAACATGGCACCACAAGTCACCACATTAACCAAAAGTGCCTTTGACTATCATTTTCTGTGCTAAATCTTTGCTGGGTAGCGGTGACGGGTAGTGGTACATGTAGTGGGAATCAAATTTAGTTTAAAGTCACAGTGAGTAAAATTTCAACATATTAAAGGAGATGGCATAGTAGCAGATTCTGCATCCTTGTAGGCTTTCTACATTGAGAACACGATACTTATTTTGTTCTTATGTTATCTTTTATTAGTCCGTCAAAGTTATCCTCTATAAAATGCCAATGAGAAAATGTTTGTCAGTTAATGATCACAAAAGTGGTGTGTAATTAGGGTAAATTGGCATTGGTTTTTGTTGGTGTTACAGAAGTCAGAAATAAATCCGATCTATTGCCTCAGTGTTGCAGTTCAATAACCTGAGAATGTAGGCCTAGTCACTAATTTAACCTTCAACATAAATTTAATTTGCTGAAAAACTCTACTAAGTGTATGATTATAGCCGTAATTTTTAAATTTATGTATTGATTTTTCAAAAAAAGGAAATGTTTACACAAACAAATTCTCTTTGAAGAGAACCAATTGGGTTCAAAGTTAAAAAAGCACTATAATAAATACTATTTTATACCTTATTTCGATACTGAATTTTTTTAATTGAATTGAAATCTTTTTTTTCAGAGGGTTAAATTACACTCAATCAAATTTGCATTTGGTCTTCCTGAGGCCCTCTATAACAATTAAATGTAAACAATAATTTCTATATCTACATAATACATATATAAACATGGGCGTGAGCCGCATGATATCAGTTTAATTACACTGCTAGTATTTTTAAAAATTACATTATGTACAGTAACAATACATTATTAAATATGTCACTTTATATTTAGTTATAGTGTAATTCATTCGAACAACAGTCAATTTATCTCAATTGTATGGCTGACATTAAGCAGAGAAGTTTTCTCTGTGCGCCTTGCATGACATTCAGAGCTTCAGAGGACTCAACAGCTTCTGGCTTCTCCTTATTTTGCTTAGACCCGTCATCATCAACATGTGAATTGCGTTTTGTTTTCTGGGGAATAACACCTTCTATTGTGAGAACAGATCTTTTCTAGTTCATCAAATTGACTATAGTCTTTTATTCAAAAGGCTTTGGAGACAGCTTATTTGCATAATTTGTGCAGACATTAACATGAATTTGTTAAAAAAGTTTTAGCTGCAAAGTGAAAGGCTAAATAGAAGCCAAGACAAAACAAAATTGACAGTTAATTTGCATAAATTATGTACAAATTTGCATAAATCTGTTGAAAAGGTATTACATTGCACTTCTACATATGCTGAAGAACGTTGAAGTAAGTCTTTTTATCTTTTGTGTTGACAAGGTAAAATATATATGTATGACAATACTGTATTGGGCCAAAACTATTTTAAATAAACAGGCCTGACTTATAACAACAACCTCCGTGAACATCCTCAAATCATGCCAGTGATCATGTCTACAAAATATTATTGAAAGCCAACTTAAACTTAAGGAGGAGTTGCGTCAACAAGGTAAAATATATCCAAACTAGTAATTAGCACAATACTTATTTTTGTACTTACATTATCTTTGAGGAGTCCGTCAAAGCTATCCTGTATTCCGAGTACACGATACCCCTGAGTGAGGGCCAGTCTGACGAAAGACCTCATTGTGGCATTCATACCACAGGCTGGGGCTCCTATGTTCATCAGAGCAAGATTCTTAGAATGCTGTCAAAATGTTAAAAAAAAATTTACTTTTTATTTATAAATATTTCAAGTATGCCTGTTATAGTGGTAATAACAGTAAGAGGTGAACTTATTTCTGAGAGAATCAGAAGTTGAGGATGGTATTGTTAAACAAGAATAAAAACCATCCCAGGAATGAAACTAAAACACTGTAAAGTTTATTAAGAAATTGCCATCCATACAATAGTTATTCTTGTTAATAGTAACAGATTCGCTTGTTTCTTTTTTCATTTGGTTGGTGTGTAATGCCACACTGGGTACTTACGACTACATGTAGTTCACTCATATTATGACTATGATGTCCTGTACAAGAGAATGATTCTAATGGGCCATCACATAGGGCCCAATACCAGATATGGCCTGGCGATGCTTTAACTGTATACACCAAAAGCATGAGAAGACTAACTTGATTGTAATCTGATGAGAAAGTTAAAGTACTGGGCTATCTTTAAGACATTATATACTGCGCACCATATACATTTGCAATCACGAAGCCTACAGCCTATTGCATTAATAGGCTACTACATTTACAAATTAGGTTACTACATTTACAAACTACGTTACTATATTTACAATACAAACTAGGCTACTACATTTCCAAAGTTATGTGTAAAATTTTCCAGATTATGATGGATGTAAAAGATTTTACATTACATATTATTTTGATAACATTAACAAATTCATTAATAATGAAATACTACATTAACAACAAATGACAACATTTATACTACAAATGTACATTGCACTGAGATACAAATGTAATGTAATATTAAATTAACTTTATGTAATATGACACATTTAAATAAAGCCAATCTTATCTTTAAATACTCAACTGAAGTGTCTTAAGATAAGACATTTAAGTCATTTTTTTATTGAAGAACTACAGGACTAGATCATGCAAAAGAGAAGTGTAATCTGTAAAAAAGTGAAATTTATATAATGAAATTGATAGAATTCAAATTAGAATGTATCATATATGAGTATGACATGTGTTAGCAAACGTTGATTAAATAATTTTAAATATTGAGAAGTGATGAATATGGTTTACACAAGAAAAGACAACAGTAAAATTATGTTTTCCCAAACAAAATGACTGCATGTATACAATTTCTACATAAAATATATTTCTCATTTGAATATAAATCTGAAAATCAAAAGAGTGAAACTAATGTCTATATAAAAGATTAGTTTGACTATATCCTGCTTTATAGAACCTACAATGTACATGTACATGCATCATCTAAATGGACAATACGATAAGATTGTTTGTTTGCTCGTAGGTTATTTCATCTGTTTCAACAGATTTTTTTAATCAAGCATAAAATGACTTGTAATTTACTGCATCCATGGGGTTTTCTAGGGTTAATTTGGTTCCGGAACACATATGGGTAACAAAAAATAACTTATTCTGATGTATTAGGAATAAGAGCCTGAAAAAAACTCTAGAAACACCTCTGGCTTCGGCATATGACGACTTTTAATTTACTGCGTCATAATATTGTATATATTGGATTTCTTTGCGCATAAAATGGCTTGTAATTTATTGGATTAGATTGGATTTCTTTAATTCAGCATTAGATTACTTGTAATTTACACTGTTGTAATGTCACGTCAATGCCATTTCTTTAATTGAGCATACATGTATAATGACTTGTACATGTAATTTACTGTGTCGTAATATCACATCCATTGGATTTCTTCAATTGAGCATAAAATGATTTGTAATTTACTGTGTCTTTATATGATATCCATTATATTCAACTTATTTAATTGAGCATATAATGACTTACAACTTGTGATATTTACATTGTCCATGTTCTAAAAATTGCTATATGAACACTGTATATGAGTAGAGTTAATTTAATTGGAATTAAACTTTACTAGATGTATACAATATACATGTATGTAGAGTAGACTCTACATGAGAATAGTTTATTTGATTAGTGTTAAACGTCCCTATATGAAGACGATGTGAGTAGGGTTTATTTGATTGATGTTAACCGTCAATATATGTAGACTGTATATGAAGAGAGTTTATTTCATTAGTGTTAAATGTCCATATATGAACAGTGTATAAAAGAACAGTGTTTAAGTTTGAAGGGGATCGGTGGATTTGTTTTAAATGTATCATTTTTACAACATGTGCAGCACCGACGACAGGCAGACTGATAGCATAATTTCTAAGTCTCCCTACCACCAAAGAGACAATAAAATGTAATCTAAATTTGTATTGATTGTCCACCTAATGTTTTATACAAAAGGTCAAATATATTTTAATTGCGCAGCAAAGTTTGTTTATTTTCTTGCTTGGTGTTTTACATTGAACCCACGGTTATTTCACCTACATGTATATGACAACTTTGTATTGTTGATGTACATGTATTTGGTGGAACCCAAGAAGACCCCTTGTAAAAACTACACCGCAACCTCAGTAGTCCACTAAAAAAACTGTGAAGGTGCTGGATTGAAGGTGGTTCAGCAGTCCAAAGCAACAGCTGAGCCACAGTATTGTCCTTACATAGGAAAGGGAGATCTAATCATGTATAGATGCATATAGAAAATGGGGCCACTGGGAAACAAGGCCAATTCCATGAAGATTTTACGTCATATTTGCTTTCACGACAAGTGTCCCAACAACAATTGTGCAAATGACAATTGCTTCTGAGATAAGTGACACAAGGGCAACTGATATTGTTTAAAAGGATGGTCCTGGCTGCAATAAACAAGTGTCAGGTGACAAGTTGCTAAAAGGCCCACTAACCGCTAAATGGGCTAAAACTATTTATAAAAGGAAAATCAGTGAGTTTCTGTATTTTTCCCAGACAGAAAAAGTTATGAGCTTTTTATTTTTCTGATTATCTATTTTTCGTAAAAATCAAAGTTTAAGTTTGTACTTTGAGACGTTCACTACAAAATACAGCAGGCAGTTATAGTATGTGTTGTTGTTGTAGCAGTCTACGATAACTGGATAAGATGGTATATATCTTTGGTCTCTTAATAGAATCCTAAGCACAAATAACAAGGATGGAAAACATTCCATTAATATATGTCTTAGGTAGTGATGGGTCATTTAAGAGATAAATTGTGTGCTTAAAATTTTGTCAGCTATTATCACGTTTACAGGTTAGTGGGGCTTTCAAATACTCAAATATGCCCATGGTTCAATTTTTTTTTTTTTTTTTTTTATAAATCTATGAAAGCAAAAAACAATTTCCCTATTTTGGAATAGCTGGTTATAAGCCATTAGGAGGTGTCTATGTTCGTGACATAGTTCTGCAAACAAAGGATGTACTATCTTTGTGTGGCCTGTTTCTTTAAATATAGGCGCCGCACAGTGACATAGACAAAAAGTGTGTGCTGTCCCAAGATAATGATTTGATTGGTCAATCAGATGTACTATCTTTGTGTGGTCTATTTTTTTTAAATATAGGCGCCGCACAGTGACGTAGACAAAAAATGGGTGCTGTCCCAAGATAATGATTTGACTGGTCAATCAGAACTCGTACTTTTCAACACTAGTACATTTACCGTCCATTAGGCAAGTGCTTAAACATGGCGGCCAGGACTGTTTTGGCGTTATGTTGACAACTTCGTCTTGACATGACCCAATATTTAAGCCTTCATTATGCGTCCCACACAAATTGCCAAGGCAACTAATTGGCACGAATGAATACAACATAGTGCCCTTTTTGTTGACATAAACGTTATTGCAGCCAAGACAATTCTTTTCAACAAACATAAAACATTTATCTTAGAGAAATCAATCTGAAGAATTGTCAAATTTTCAAAATAATTGTCACTGGAGCAAGTGTCTGTCAGGGAACTATAAACACCCAGTTGTTTACAACAACTGGAAATCTTTTAGATTAAAAGAATAATTCTCTCTTCTTCGCACTTACACCTTTCCAGCTCCTATAAACCATTTCCGTATTTCTAGACCACTCCACTGTCAGATATGAGATACATAAAAAAACACATCCAATCGACACATACATGTACTTAAGTATAAAAATAATTGAATGAAACTTTCATATCTAAAACTATTATAAACAAGTTTGGCCTTTTAAACTGTTACAGTCAATTTATAACTACAAATCTATAAGCTATAACATTCATATACTATAAAAGACAGTAACAGACGAGAAAACACTGTATGTGTGCACCACAATAATACAAATGGTAATACATGTATCTGTAACTAGACAACACATATATGCAGTGCTGACCATGCAGTGCTAACACTGATTTTGCCAGCTGCCAGTCAGGTGTTTGGGGGCATGTGAACTTTGTCCCAACATACCAAGTGTACCGAGAATTTGAGTTTTTTGCAGAGAATTTCAGAAAGTTACATGTATTCTATGGAAAAGAGGTGAAGCCACTGTGTTTGTTCTTTTGTTTTTTGTTAAGCAAATTCCTTGAATTTTGAGATGTCAATTTTCCAGAGGTGATGAAAAATCTCAAGGGTGATATAATAAAAACATGTATGGCCGCCTTCCTTTCATATTTTGTTTTCTTAAAGGTATTCCCAAATGGTCTTACCGTCTATACCAACAAATTGTCCTAAAGTGCACCATTATAAACTGATGTGCGATTTTCAAAATGTTTCATTAAAAAATTTGCATTAGTTATGGATATATTAAGCTTTAAAAATCAGGTGACGTAACAAGAGGATTTTAATCTTGATGCTAATAGCATGACGTCAGTGACGTCACCAGGGGGAAGTTGGCTAATCATAACGTTAAATAACACACATTACAAGAATCAGAAAAATATGGGACTTTTTTTAAACGGTATTTTAACTTCACAATTGCTATATTTAAAGAAAGACCGTCAGAAGTGTAATTATTGCTGTCTAGTTGACAGCCTATCTTCGATCAAAGTCGTTCAAAATTTGTTGTCTGACGATACAAAGGGATGTAACTTGTGGACGAAAAGGAAGATATTATTTTTCACAGTTATATGCCTAGGCTAGAGTTGTGGACTGCACTAGGATATTTAAGGGAAAATAAATTGTAAATGTTTTCACATTGTGTACAGCATATTATGACCATCCAGGTTGCAAACGCCACCTCACCTGAGGCTAAGAGGGTCCGAAACCAGGACAGTCATAATGCCACTTTCTAAAAGCATTTGGTTGTTTGATTGATTGAGAGTAGACCACAGTTATTAAACAGTTGCGGAAAGATGAAAGTATTCTACATGTAGATGATGTATTAAGTTCTCTCGTCTGGCTCACCCAAACACCATTTGGTACATGTATTCTCAGGACACAGGGACACATCCTCAGAACAAGGGGACACATTCTTAAAATGTTCTATGACAAATAAATAGCATACAATATTTATATGTGTTTAGTATAGTACAATATTTTTACGTGTATAGTTAAAGTGATGCAATTATATCATATGATTCTTTATTATTGTATAACATTTTATGAAAGTGGCCCCAAAGGAAATAGAAGTAACAAAAACGATCCTGAGCTGTCTGAATATTGAATAAACTGTAATTACATCTAAATATATTCAACATTGAAATTTTCTTAGACTAAAATATTTAATATTGAGGGCTAAAATATTCAAAATGAAATCCAAAAGTATTTATACCTCAAAATATTAAATATTAAAGCCCACCATATTTAACATTTTAGCCCAGATATTCAATTTGTCCAAGTTCAGAACAGCAGCCCTGTCTGTATGAAGCTAGCCACAACAAGATAGAACAGAAAAAAGTAAAATATCAAGACGTACGCCTCTACTCCTGGAATCTGTCAATACCTGTAAATTCATTTTTGTAGTGACATTATTGAAAAGCAAACAAGTCTTCACTACAAACATGTAATATCATTAGTAGTTAAAATAGATGATTAGAAGATAAAGCCACAAACCAACGTTTAATGTTTTATACACATACATGTTTGTGCTCTTCATCAGACTTTGGTTATTTCACCTATATGATGACAGTATGCAAATAATAATGGTGAAGTTAAAATTGACAGACTTTTAAAAAACGTAATTCAAGATAGAGATGCAAAAAGCTGCATTGGTTAGAGAATTAAAAACTATATAATTAAGGAATATAGCAATTTATTACATGCCTCTAATTTTTACAAAAACCTTGAAGTAATAATAAATAAGGTTAGCATCTATATAAATATATGTATTTCTAGGTATTTTTAATTCACCAAATAAGCCTTAGAGAGTGTCAAAAATTAAAAAAAAAAAACAATAAATATAAACATGCAGTCCATGAAATGTTCAAAATAAAAGAACAATAAAAGTACACTTTAACTCTTGACCGGCTTTTCAAATCAGAAAAAGAAACAAAAAACTTCAGTTTATATGTAACAGACGTGCAGATTGCAGAATATAATTAGATATTTCAAAAAAAGAGACAATGTAGATAGAAACTGTTCCAATGTTCATGCAACCACAATGCACCATCTTGACTGTGATATAATATGTTAGAAATAACCTTTGGACCCATGATTTGTAAATGTGCTGTATAATATATGGTGAAACAGATTTGTTTTATAGCACACCACCATGCCAAGTTCTATAATGAAGCTGTGGGCGAGAAGTGAGCTTCAAACTACATTTTAAAAAAAACAGCAGTAAAAAGCTGATTAAGCCATATGTGCAGCTGACAGGTTAGTTGCTCAAAAGTCTTTTAAATTCATGCTTTATGGGAGGGTCTTATGGACGTGAGGGTGGTTGACTACGAGGCCACTACAGGGGTGAAGATCAGTTTTTGAACTTTTCTTATTTGTGCCCGTGGTGCCTAATAGATCATGTTATATGTTATGATAGTCCCCACAATAGCTTTCCCAAATGCTTCTGCCTTCCATAAGTCTTGTAAAATGGAATTTAATGTTGTTTCTTACAGAGTATCTCGGTTTTATGTCGTGGACACCTTTCAAAAGCAATGTAATTTAATAACATCCCAGAGGATTTTCCTCTGTGAAATAATCAATATGTATCACTTTTTTTTTGCCTTCCTCCTCACTAATACTGTTTCAAGGGCCAAATTATCTCCCTTGCCAACATTTAGGCGTCACCCATTGGCCCATGTATAAAACTTTCTTGACAACCCCAAAGTTTCCAATCTGATATACCATCATTAATGGCTTATTGTCAGGCCTTTGAGCAAACAACCAGGGTACGGTTTCACACAGCGTCTATAGATTGTGATAAACTTAATTGACATGACTAGATAATGTCTTCACTGTTAGACATCTTAATAATTTTGTTAGACTTATTAAAGCTATGAACGCTTTGTGAAGCAGTTTCATTTGGTTAAGGATAGAATACCCTTTCAGGGGTCAAAATTGTTATCTTTTTTTTAATTTGTTTATTAGAACATTCTCTTTGGTGTCCTCCATTTTGTTAAAAAAAAATGTAAAAATTCAAGTTAGAAGTCATTTAATATTAAGTTTGAAAAATGGAATTCAGTTCTTCACAAGTGTACACCTGGATGTGTTTTGTCCCATTTCTAGCACTTTATTTTTTGTTGAAATTTAATTTTTCAACTCTGTTTTCTCGACGCTCCTTTAAGCTACATCCGTAGAATTTGGCTTGTTTATTAGGAACATAATAATCTACATCATATAAAAAGTTTTTGGGTTTTGTCTTTTTCTCTCTTTATAGAAATATTACTTAAATTATTATTAAAATTGGACTTTCTGCAATTAAATAAAAAAGGAAGCTGATTTTATAAAATCTGAGAAACTATAAACTAGGTTATTATTTCACAAGTGTAGCTCACAGGATTCAAGAAAACAGAGTTGAAAAATAAAATTTTGCTAGAAATGGGGCAAAACCCATCCAGCTGTACACTTGCAAAGAACTGAATCAAATTTTTCAAACTTTAAATTTATTTATTAGATGAATTCTAACTGGAATTTTTAAATATCTTTTTCACAAAATGCAGGACCCAAAAGAGAATGTTCTTATAAACAAATAAATAAAAAATCAACAATTTTGACTCTCGAAGGGGTATTCCATCCTTAAGATAATGAAGTTGTGTAGGTTAAGAATTATTAGCCCTTGCAGTGGTACA